>JANIJG010015020.1:0-21600 GCA_024611175.1 Megaceryle torquata | reverse complement strand
ATAAAATAAAATAAAATAAAATAAAATACAAAAGAAACTTCTTACATCTGCATTTTAATTCCCACCTAGTTCAAGTCTGCCTTTTGCCCTTGGAGTGCTGACACATTCATCTGAGTCAGCATATGTTCATGAGATTTCATACTTTTTCATACTTTTTCTCCATCTTTCTCCTGTATAACACACCCACCCCACATTTCTCACTTGTCATATTGTTATCTTTTAACCTTCGTATTCTGCCTATCTCTGAATTGCAAACTAATTCCCTCCTTGCCTGTCATGATGTTCTAATTTCTTACACCTTACTTCTCTATCCTGTTTCTTTAATGCACTCTTCTCTCCTACTGTTCTGCCTTCATTTGAATATTTTTATAATTGGATTTGTTTGGTTGGTTTGGGTTTTTCCCCCTTAGCTTCCCTTCTCTTCAATAGCCAGGATTGAAAATAGGCTGAAAAATTTACAAGGGTGTAGCCAGTGGAAGTTCTTGCTAAAAATAAACATGCCAGGATTTCTGAACATGACAGAGTTTCTGAAGTTTTTCCACTGTATTTAAAATATCAGGAGTTTTGAAGACATAAAGGAAAGAAAATGGCATAGCAAATCCTAACAAGATACGGACTCCTTTGTGTTAATCAGTTCTGCAGAAGATTGTGGTATCAATGGAGTAAAATCAGCTTTGAAAACAGGTTCTATGAAATCAACAGCACTTGGTTTTTCAACTGGGCATGATTTATATAGTGCATGACACACTAGGTAGCCTATACTAAAATAAGAACATTAAAACATAATAGGATTCTGGAATTAAAATCCCCAAAACCACTTTAGGTACACAGAGCTCATATTTTTCTTAGGCTTGAAGGGAATCTATGGCACTGCATTTCATGGCACTAAGCTTTTGGTAGTAGCCTTAAGAAAATAAAATTTTAAAATTAAAAAATTAAAACTGTAATAAACAATCTTCTTCTATGCCCTGATTCAAAAAAAAAGTCTTATATTTGTGCCTAGCTCTAGTCATTTGAATGTTCTCAATTATTTCAGTGTTAAAAAATGCAGTCAGGTCCATATCTCAAGAAAGGAGAAAATTCTAAGTGGAAAGATGAAGCTTGGTCTTATGACCTGGATCTTAATAAACTGTGTATTTAAAGAGGAAGAAGAAAAGCACATCAACTCTTATCCAAAAAATTTTGACAAATTGCTTCACTGAAATAGAGGTAATAAGCTGTCCATCTTTAATTAATTGTGGTATTCAGACAAAGGCAATTTACTTAGGTAGAGACCAAGGGCAATAGAAAATATTAATTTTCTTTTGGGGTGAAAGTAAGGAGGAAGAATATCATCAGCTGTAATTCCAAATTTTTCTTGAAAACCAAAGGACTATTTTTTACTGTGTTGCAATGGTATAGCCAATACTAGTATTTGATAGCAAATGAACATCAAAACTAATAGTTTTGCAAAGTGAACAGTAACTTTTAGCAGAAATAAAAAAAAAAATCCACTTGGAGAAAGTGGCATAAATTCTCGTGCTGGATAAAGGATTGCACTTGAGTAAACTAGTAAATTAATATTTTTAATGATTTTGCTTGCTCTGCCAAATTTATCATGACTGTGTTCTAACTCAGTAGCTAAATCTTTTGGAAAATAACCATACAAAAACTGCTTAGGAATACTCAGACTGACTGCAAATCTTTATTTTGAAAAAAATTACCTCTGTGAAAGAGGCTGAGCACTTTTTACTTTGCTTTTGATTTTTGTTAATTTTCTTTAAGTGATATTTAGAGAAAGATGTCAGATGTGTGTGTAATGAGAACTGTATACACTAAAAGAATTTCACCTTTTGCTGTTGAATAGGCTGTATCATAGTGTTTGTAATAGCTGGTAAAATACCGGGGATCAGGACAAAACAGAAATGTTGAATAAAATTTGTTTAATCTTATATGTTTAGGAAGTAAAAAATTAAATATATCACAAGATGGGTCCTGAATGTTTCAAGTTTATTTTTTGATAAGGGGTTAAGATTTATTAGTGGTTTATAGTGTTAATATCCCTTTCTTACTCTGACAAAGGATATTTGATCTTTGCTATAACTGTTGTGCTGCTGTTCCAGTGATGTGAATCTTTCTTCTCTCTATAAGCCTTAAGAAACAGACAACAAAGTTTATAATCAGTAACATTTTCCTATAACAGACAATAGACTAAGATATGTTTGTTTTATATAAACACACACATGTATCTCTATATTAATAGCTGTTAAGAACTCATATATCATAAATGTAGCTATTAACTGCTATAGATTTCTACAATCAGTTCATCTGAAATTTTTTTTTTTGACAAGTTTTTCACATTTTCAGAGTGTTCAGATTTATTTTCTTCCAAAGGAATACAGCTGTTATGTAGATTCAGAGATTAATGTCTGGCTGTTATTGGACCAAAAAGATTAAAAATTAGAATCAGGTGCTTAACCAAGATAAGCAATTGAATCAAGTAAATCTCTAGCCTGTGATGCCACATTCCATTGCTAAGATGAACATACTTTTAAACAAGAAGTTTGTTCTTTCTCCTAAGCTACCTCTTATCTTAGGAACAGTCAAAAAGAACTTCCATTCTGTTTCTTACAACTTCCTCCTCAAAATTTTTCTTTGGCATGATGTCTTCAGAAGTTTTACAGCTCTTCAGATTGATGTGATGTGACTTCTATCACAGGAAAGGTACTGTTTCATCTTTTTTTTTTTTCTTAGGCATGCAGTAAAATATATTCTTTTGTGATTAGACTTTATATTCCTTGTGGCAGAAATCAGTTTTCTTTTGTGCTTGTATAGTATCCATACAGCAAAACTACTACTAATAATCTATATCTCAAGAGAAATACAAATAGGAAGCAATAATACTGTGTGATGGATTTATTTTCTAATTCTCACATTTCTCAGAGAATGTTATATATCTGTAGCTGACATGAGTTGTTACTAAAGCAGAGAAAGCTTGTTGTATTAAGTCCCCATATCCCTACAGTATATTACTATTTTTTGCTGCTTTGCTTTAGTTAATTCTTCTTTTAGCTTTCTCTCTCTATATATTATGCATTGACATTGAGAATTTGTTCTTTTAATTCTTTATTTATATATATTATGTATTGATACTCAGAATTTTAGGAAGCTGAATTATTCATATACATGGTTGTGGAGTTTTTTTTGCTGCTATTGATAAATCTGTTGTATTATTTCCCATATTTTCTGCTTATACATTATATAATTATAGATGAAGATTATAGATCAATCATTCTAAAATATCTTGCTTGAACTAGAAAAGAAGAAATGGTATTTCACTATGTTTCATTTTTCATGCTTTGGTAGTAACAAATAACATATTTACCTGTTGCATGCTCCATGTTTTTTAATAGGTAACACAGTGTGATACATATATTTTTTTTAACTATTAAATGTCTCTTACTGAATATGAAAATTTTCTTCTAATGTCTCATTTAGTCTTCTTAAGATTTTCTACAGAAGTATTCATTTATCACCACTGATATTGTCCTATTACTTGTATGTTGTCATAGAATCATAGAATGTTTTAGGCTGGAAGGAACCTCTGGAGGTCATCTGGTCCAACCTCCCTACACATCTCTACCTAAGGCAGGTTGCTCAGAGCCCCATCAAGCCTGACCTTGAATGACGCCAGGGATGGGGCCTCCACCACCTCTCTGGGCAGCCCATTGCAGTGATTGATCACCCTCATATTAAATAACTTTTTTCTAATATCCAGTCTAAATCTATCCTTTCCTAGCTTAAAACCTTTGTTCCTTGTCCTATCATTACAAACCCTTTTGAATAGACCTTCCCCCGCCTTCATGTAGGCCCCCTGCAGGTACTGGAAGGTCACTATAAGTTCCACCTGGAGCCTTCTCTTCTCTAGGATGAACAGCCCCAACTCCCTCAGCCTGTCTTCATACGAGAGATGCTCTGTTCCCCTGATCATTTTGGTGACCCTCCTCTGGACATGCTCCAATATGTCTACATCCTTCATGTGCTGGGAGCTCCAGAACTGGAAACAATACTCCGGGTGAGGTCTCACCAGGGCAGAGTAGAGGGGTAGAATCACCTCTCTTGATCTTCTGGCCACAGTTCTTTTGATGCAGCCCAGGATGTGATTGGCCTTCTGGGCTGCAATTGCACACTGGTGGCTCATAGCCAGTTTTTCATCCACCAGCACCCCCAAGTCCCTTTCCACAGGACCGCTCTGTTATCTGACAGAATATTTAAGTCTATTTGCCTTACATGTAAGGAAAGCAGCTTGCTAGTTATTCCAATGCTCTTGTTAAACCTTTTTGTATGCTACTTCACATATATAATTGTGCATCCTTTCCTAGTTTTTGTAACTCCACAAAAGTTGCCATTACTGCTTCTCAGTGCTTTAGGCTATTACTGGGGTGGGCATGGGGGCAGTTGCATGCATTTCAAGGATCTAGATGAGCAGTTTCTGAAGAGGGATTTGGGAAATGCAGCTTCAGAACACTTTAAAAATTACTAAACCACCATGCATGGTGTGTTAAAAGCATTACAAGACATAGTCACAGCTGTATAGTTTCCCTATCTTCTTCCTCGCCCTCATCAGTTCAGGATAGTATCGGCCTGTGCAAGGTAAGTATCTGATTATGCCTACACTAGCAGAATGATCAGAAGTGTGCCTTTGAAACAAATAGACTGATTATCCTCATTGACTGTGCTTTAGTTAGCCCCACAAAGTGATCACAGCACCCAGGAATGGGATTCTGTTTAGATTAAACTGAACTGAAAGGTGCCATCCTCTTCGAGAAATTCAAAGTAACCTCCATTAAAAACAAATAGTCTGCATATCAGGTCCTGAAAGATAATGCTTTGGTCTGCTCATATTATGCTGTATTACTTGGTAATGTTGATGTAGATGAACAGTGTAATACATAGGTCATGTCTCTTTCATAAATATATGTGAATAAAATATAGTTGATGGAAAAACCACTTAACAGCTGTATTCCTTAGATATGACCTAAATGAGCAATTAAAACAGACTCTAATAAAACAGTGTCTAGAGAGTTTTAGGCAGAATCTTCAAGAGTTCATACTGTCCTTTTCCTTTCATCCTATCACTGGAAGAAGAGAGCAACACCCACCTCACTGCAACCTCCCCTCAAGTGGTTGGAGACAGCAATAAGGTCTCCTCTCAGCCTTCTCTTCTCTAAAAAACCCAGGTCCCTCAGGTGCTCCTCAAAAGACATTTTCTCCAGACCATTTACCAGTTTGATTGCCTTTTTCTGAACTTGCTTCAGCACCTCAATGTCTTTTTTTATACTGCAGCATCCAAAACTGAACACAATACTCAAGCTGCAGCCGTACCAGTGCAGAGTGAATGGGCACGATCACTTCTCTATTCCTGCTGAACACACTGTTTTTGATACAGGCCAGGATGCTGTTGGCCTTCTTGGCCATCTGGGCACACCGATGCCTCATGTTCAGCTGTCTGTCAGCCAACACCCCCAGATGCTATTCTGCCATGCAGCTTTTCAGCCACTCCTCCCCAAGCCTGTAGCATTGCCTGGGGTTGTTGTGACCGAAGTGCAGGACGCAGCACTTGGCCTTACTCCTTAACTGGCACAGGTTTGTGTATTATTCTTTTTCAGGGCACCCAAATACTGTAAACATGTCCTGCTTGTTTGTACTCTTTGAAATAGTTTCCTAGTACAGAAATTTCAATCATTTGGATTTCCTTATGTCTAATTTGGGAAGTGACACTACCTTTTCAGAAAAAGTGGAGTAGGTAGTTATAAAAGTAATTTTCTTATAGTAAATATTTGGACAAGACTTTTTTACACAGACTATAAAAAAATACATTATTTCAGCATATTCTGTATAAAATAACTGAATTCTATCCTGAATAAATTATGATACTCAAACTAGAAAGGCTTTCATTATATAATAAAAACACCCTGACAATATCTTCTTTTAGTAAATAAAACTTCTAAAGACATAAGTCTCTTAAAACCTGCTTTTCTCAAACAGTTTCTCTAAAACTCAACTATAAATCTTTTTGACTTTCCATTAAATCAGAACTTCATGGTGTAAAATAGTAAAACATATGTCTCTTAGTAAAATTGGAATGGTCATGATTCACGTCTTTACTTCTACAAATATTTTAATTCCAGGAAAATATGTATGCATTTTTTCTTCCTCCCAGTATCGGTGTGAGTGGGACAGTTTCCTTCTTCCTGGCAATTCATCAAAATAATGCCTAGGACGGAACCTTATGTGGGATGTTCTGGACACATCTCCAACTGCGGTCATACTTGTATATCACAATTCCATCTAAGTAACTGTGCAAAGGAGAGGTGCAAATGTCTGTTGACTGATAAGCCTTTCAAACAATAGGAATGGATTTGCACATAACTGTAGTTTAATAAAGAACTCCTTTGTTATTCCTGTAGAATACAAAAAAAAAAAAAAAAAAAAAAAAAAAAGGTGCAGTTTTATCTGAGAAAATGAGAGTTGTATCATGACTCTGTTATATGTTACTGATAAAATCTATTGCAACTACTCATAAAAACAATATACATCCTTGCTAGAGTTCTTTACTTGGATGGAAAGTGCTTCTCTGTGGCAATTACTGCTTCAGGGAATGTGTATAGCAGTTGTATTCATTGATTAAAAGGATACAAAAGACAAATCTTACTCATTGAAATACAAATCAGGTCTTTCAAATCTATCAAAGACACACAATATGATTAAGTTTCTTTAGGGCACATATTATTTCATATACTTCCAAACTGTTCACAAATCCAATAAACTGATCCTCTAAATTTTTTTTGAAGAACCACAGTAATTCTTTTCAGACTGTGTTCAAAACTAGAAAGATCTTTACATGTATATTTAATGAAGAAAGAAGATCCTTTTTAGAACAAAGCAGATATTTCATTCCTTTTTATGAATAAGGGCAATTACAGTTAATTCCACTTCCTCTTTCTACTGTCTGTAGCCCTCTGACAGTATATGAAACTGGAATGCTTCATTATAAACACTATTGGATGAAAGCTTATGTGCTTTAAAAGCCTTGAAAACCTGAGCAAGGCTATACCCATATAAACTTAGTGTTGTTTCTAATTCAAATGCTGGAATTACAACTTCATTGAACATATTTTCCTATCAGTTGTAAAACATGCAGTTGAGGTTTTTCATATATAAAATCTTTCACTAAAAACTTCCTTCATTTTCACAGGTACACTACAACAAAATCTTTTATTAAAATTACAGACAAATAGATTGCAACTGTTGACTTTACATTTTGGGGATTCCTTTGTAGATTTAAAACTCCTCAGCACCAATTTCCTGGCACGATATGATAGAATAATAAGTTACAGAAATCCACTTGCTACTTAAGATACGGGGGTGTATATATATTGTAATATTATATTTACTTTCTTATGATAGTGATTTAAATATATTTAGATAATTTCTGGAAATTTATAGAATATGATTTCAAGTCCAGAACTTTACTCAAAAAGCAGTGCTTTAAGAACCATCCATACTTCATTCACCTTCACTGAAATTTTACTGTTTGCTGTTCTTCAGATAGTTCCTTTCCTTTTGCCATAGTACAACTTTTAATAAAAGTTGTATGCATCTGGTGTCATTATTAATCTGAAGATCAATTGCCATATCCTTTTTAGGAAATGGATATTAGGAACTATAATAAATTAAGCCTTAATGATAGAAGAGGAAAATGATTATCTGGGAAAACATGGAAACTAAGCAGATGGGGATAATTGCATGAAAAGAGAAAAGCTAGTTATGAAATAGTTGATACAGTGAACAAAATGCAGGAAAAAGAGGAACTTGTGAATAACTAAAGAAAGAAAAGCTGGTAAGAAATTTAGAACTTTCTAATAATTACACACCCAAGAATGCTCATATGATTTTCAGCAGCTGTTCACATACACCATGCAGTTCACTGTATTGTTATCTGTTCATGCAAGAGATGGACTCTTGTTTTATACACACATGCTGTTACATCTGGTGCCCTAGGGGAGAGAGAGGCTGAACCCAGCAGAAAAATCCATCTGTAAATGCATATTCTAGTGATCCATTAGTAATGAAGCTGTTCCACTCAATAATTTTAACCAAAGCAATCAATGTCTGAGCTATTTTTTCTTTAATCTTGATGTATCTCATAGAAATGCCACAGGGTATTCTGTTGTCTGAATATAGGCCAAGTTTCTAAGCTAGGTTTTATTTTGCCAGTATCTATTAAGAATTTCATTCACTAATGAAATAGAGACATTTCAATATAATTATTAACAAGGGTTTCAACCATAGGCAATGTATTTTCTGCTTCTGTAACAGTCTACAAAAATGTAATCTAAATATCATATAATTTTTTTGCAAGTATACAATTAACACTGACAACTTTCACCAGATTTTGTAGTCCACTAAGGTTTATTTTATATGTTCTGCTCAGACCTAAATGTTCTATTTTATAAAGGGTCTTAGATTTCTGGATAATGTGACAGTTTCTTCGAGAGGTGTCTTTGAAACTCTTTGACTGTGTTATTTGCCATTCCAAATCTTTCTTTGACTTAAAATGTCAATACAAGATGCTCCCACCTTTTTAAGAGATGAATAACAGACACTTCATTTCACTAGCCATTCTACACCTTTAATCTCTATTAATAATAATTTATCATTCATACTGCAGGAAAACACTTGCTGAGTTACTCAGATATGTCTTTCCTCTTTCTATTTCTCTTTCATGAACACCATCAAATTTATCCTACTGTCCCAGGTGCTGCAATATTTGTAACAGAAGGCTGTAAACCCTTCCAGCTGGTTCCCCATGCAACTTCTCATGCAGGAATTTTTAAAGCACTCAGCATTGTCCTAGATCTCTGTTAAATAGAAAAGTGTCATTGACTTTAGGGGAACAGTGTTAGATCAAAAATTTTTTAAATATCCCAGTGAACGTAGCATTGACCTGGTACAATTTCTGATGCAGGTAAATCATGAATAATGATGAAAATATATAGTAACTTTCAATTTACTGTTAATTCTTCTCCTTATAAAAAAGGATAAGACTTTCCAATATGCCTAGTCCTTACTTCTAAAAATAATGGGCCATCAGTTTGTTGACTTACCTCCTGAGGCTATGTTTAGTGATCATATAAATAGAAGACCCTACTATATATGATATGTGCCATAATGCCATACACAATATAAAAAGAGGGACAATTACTACAGTGATACTGCATTTTTATATATATGTGATAACGAAATTATTTTGCAGCAGTATTACTGGAAGAGCACTGTGGTTTCTGTGGTTCTGGGAGCAGCATCTACCACTCGGTGCTGCTGTCTCTGTGATGTCTTTGCTTTCCATCCAGGCCTTCCTTCATCTCTCCTATTTCACTGCTCTGAAACACACTTTAGGGGAGCAGAAATAACTATTTTTTACTTTGAATAGAAATCACAAATAACTACAAACAAAGGGGTGGTGTAACTAGATGAAGTAGTTATTACCAGGCTAAATAGATGAGACTCATATCAACAGAGATGACTCTCACAAAAAAAATTGATGCTTTTTAATTAGGTGTGGGAATTGATCAAAAACACAATGCTGATGACTACTTACAGTGATAACACATTATAACTGACTGCATCTTTTTAATGCATTCTAATAAAATTTATTTTTTGTTCAATATCTTTCTTATATCTTGGTCAATACCTATGAAATTTCTTTTAATCTGAGTTCTGTATTGGTTATTTCTGTTGAGAGTGATCTTTTTTTTTTTTTTTTTGTCAATATTATTTTATAGTTAATTAAACAGTATTTGGACATGACCAAAAAATATTTTAAAATTGAGGATTAAATTAAAAGAGCATGAAGATTCTAGAGACATGGAATTAAAGAGTTGGAAATACCGGTGTTTATGTTACTTGGCCAGTTTTAATTATGTCCTCCTTAAATTAACACTATGATATGGTGTTTTAATCATGTGATCAAAAGGATTTATTTCTACATGGACAAATGCAAATTTGTAGCAGAGTTCCAAGACACGTTAATATGTGATAAGGCTGCGGACTGTTTCATGGATGCAAAATAATACCCTGAGATCTGGATGTTGTACTAGCACTTATGTCAAAGTTCTTGTATGATGCTTAGCAAATCACATATGACAGTAATTTCACAAGCTGCCACTAACTGTGGATTATTCTTTTTCTAAACACTGAACTTGAAAACTTGTGTGATGATTTGTACAGTTGTTGGCTACTTACAGTTTCCTCTGCTGGTAGATAAAAGCTTACTTTGTAGTAGTGTCATAAAGATAAATCAAAATGAAATTAATAGTTCTACAAAAAGCTATGAGTTTCAATGGCATACAATCAGCAAAGGCCATGATCATGCACAGAAAGACAAGAATAGAAGCTCTCAGAGCATATTCAGAACACTAAAGTAGATGCCCTAGAAAGATGTAATAGAGGAAACAAAAATTGAATTAGAACACGTATATTGAAAGACATTGCAGAAGAGTTGAATAAGATCAAAATATATAGACATAATTGTAATCTTTAATTTATGCTGCAAGTACGTCAATTGATTTACAGAACCACTTGCATGAAAATGAGTTCAGTTTACTCTTAGATTATAATAGTGTTCAGCAATAACTTAATATCTTAATTTCTAGTTAAGAATGTTGTATTTTAAAAGTAGCCATGGGATTACATTGGATTACTGAAATTATAATAAATGTCCTGGAATTCCAGTGTTGAAACCAGTTCCTTTTTGAAATAAACATGATTTTTTAGAAGTCCTGAAAATTATGTATTCAATGTAAAATACCTGATATAAAAAATAGTTCAGAATACTTTTGCCATCCTCATTCTCTTTTAAAATTATTTTTGTTCTAAAAGTGGTCCTGTTGCTACAGTAGTTCTTGAAATCTTCTCAGTAATTTACTCAAATGGGTTACTTTAACATGCATTTAAACCTCAGATATCATGCACAGAGGTTTCCAGTATATGTAGGATATATAGTTTGGGATGTATATAGATGTATCTCCAAGCAGAGTATTTTACATACCCTTTCATGTAGTAGCATTTGAGCTGTCTTTCAAACAGCATAGGCCATTCTTTGAAAATATCCAGGATCAGGGCTTCCCCTATTTCCTAACAGCAGCCCAATAGTTGAAGTAATTTCTAGGTTAACTTACACCATGATTGAAATCTGTCTTCTGCTTAAGGCAAATTAAATGACCTCTTTTGCCTTCCTTGAGAATTTTACATGTATGATCTGTTTTAAGGTGTGATAATTTTGCTTTTATGAAAGTATGCAGAAAAAACGTCACAACTGTCAGAAAAATCTGAGTCCACTGGCTAATGATTAGGTCTATCATTAGCAAGTGATAAAAAATTGTTTTGGTTTTTTTCAAGGGTTCTTTATACAATCTCTGTTCAACACAAAAGAATCCCTTGGCTGTGGGACCACCTTCATCATTATGTGTAGTTTGAAAGAAGTAATAGGTACTGCTCTGCTTTGCATAGAGCAGGCTCTCAGAAACATTAGACATGGTACCTCCTGGTACCCATCAGTACCTTGGAGTGAAAATAGATAGTTAGTATGAGATTTCAGTATTAACAAGGTTAAAAGGATGCCTGCAACACATGCAAGAGAATATGAGTTACCTAGAGTAATTTAAGATTAAAACATGAGGAACTTGCAACATTTGGGAATTTCCAGGTTTCAACATTAGCTGAAAAGACACTTCAAAGGTCTCAGTCTTACATTTATGTGGATGTCCCATCTATGTTATTTTGTTGGGGTTTTGTTTTTTTTTTTTTTACATCTATCCATCCCAAACTACATTCTACTATTCTCTAATGTGCAAATACTATGTAGTTGAATTATACACTGTGGTTTTCGCAGTAAGGTAATAGGTTGTCTCAATCCAAAGGGGAACATTAATTTAGTGGCTGTTGAAATAACAGAAATATTAATGATCCTGCAATCTGCTGCCAGAGGCAGTTATCTCTCTATATGCAGAGGATCAAATCCAATTATGTGAAGTAGTGGTTGTGTGGTAGTCTATTGTAAATTAGTTTTCAAGTTTCAACACACAAGATGTAACTGAAAATTAATATATTTATAATATAACAAGTGAAATCTGATTGTCATTAACAAAATCAGCTGCAACCATTCTAGTTTTAGATTTTGCTGTGTGTATTTGAATTTCTATTTTTATTTTGGAAGTGGTTTTAAACAGATTTTTTTTTTTTCTCTGCCAATATTATCTGTGAAAAACTATGAAATTAATAACAAAAAATTGCTCTGAATATTAAGAGATAAGATTAAACCAGCAAATATTGGGTTGAAAATTACTAATAGTTGCTGACCAATCTGCCTAACCTCCCATGTTGTTAAGAGTAGCAGATTAGTATAAAGAGTATCCATGTAACAAAGGTTGAAGACTTCAGTTCTGTTTCCTCATGCTGTAAGCATTTTATATTAGCTTGTATTACATTTGATAATCCTTATTGTAGTAACAGATCTAGTATAGCTACTGGGATCTTTTAATGTCCTACTATATAGAAACAGTGCTCTCAGTAGAACACCATATCCTAATACATTTTAAACTGATCTATTGCTGGTATCTGTATGTAACATTAAAATAGTGTGTAACATGCCATAACATATTTTAGCATTCTCTTAATATTAATCAATTATCATCACCACCCTTAGGCTTTTCAAAGATTGCTCTAATTGCTAAGCTATTTTATTCCAAACTTACACGCCTAGATCAAACCAGACATGAATAGGAAAGAGGGCATATACATAATTTGGGGGGGTGAAGATCACTATAAATTCTACAGAGCTTATCAATGTGAACACAAAATGTATTAAGGTGAGTGGAGATAAATGGTGTCTGTCTTCTGAGTTCACAGTAGGTCTTGTTTTCCAGATGTGTGCTGTCACAGTAACTATGATGGGGAAAAGTGACCTTATTTTTAAGAGAATAAATGCTTTGCATAGTTATTTCACCAGTAAAAGTTAGAGGGGAAAAAAAAAAAAAAACCACGCTATGACAAAGGTCATGGTGTGAAGAACCTCAAAACAGATGGTGAGCAGTTATATGTGTATCCATGACTTATGTATCACTCTGTCGAGATCAATGTGACTAAAAGTGTTGACAGATGCCTCTTGTTCTGTCTCAAAGTGTCAGGGCTGCCAAAGTCCAAGCTGCTCCAGGGACATCCCAGTGTGGCACCAAGGCAGGGGCTAGAGTCTGTCCCACTGCTCCAGTCAGGAGCAGATGAAGCTGGAGGTCAGCTGCAGCAGCTCCAGCTCTGTATGTCTGGCACCAAGCTGGGGATGGGACAAGACCAGGCCATCATGTGGGTTCATGGGCAGGCCTGTCTCAGCAGGGCCATGCCCTGTCAGGGCAGGAATGTGGGGAGCTGGAGACGAGCCCTGCTGTGGTGTCCCTTGGGCAGGGTCTGATGGACTCTGGACTTAAATAGGTTTCTAGGCCTTTGGCAGGCTGGCAGAGACATGGTATGGGAGCTCGGCAAGGCATATGGATCTCCTCAGAACCTTGATAAAATAACTCTGAAGAAGGTAGGTACACATAATGAAACATGGCAATGCCTCACTCACAAAGGACTGGAATCCAATACAAAAGCATCTGCAGAGAAACTATGCTCCCCTTTGGACATAGTTCATTGCAGTGATTATACCGTAAGTTTTTTAGTTTTCTTTTTCATTCTTAACATCTTTTTCTCATCTGACAATATGATTCTTTATCAATGGCTTTAGATCAATAAAATTTGTTTAAGTCACTTAAGATTTCTCAGATTTTGGTTTATTTTTAACAAACTTAGCTTCTCATGGAGTAGAACTGAACCTCTGAAACAAAGATCGAGAAGGGGTCAGACCAAAGACAGATCACATTTGTTCTGGGTTTGTTTAATTTTCCAGTCATTACATTTATTTTCCTAAGTGTCTTCTGTTTTTCCTATTATGATCAAATATATACATGATCAAATGTCTTATGTCTGACAGGTAGACAGAGTCTGATAAGATAGTTCTATCTGATAACAAATGCTTTTTTCCACATGACCAAATTAAAGCAATTATACTTGCTTGACAAGATGTAAAGCTGTTGCAGATATACTGCCCAACCACATGCTAAGACTTGAGTTTGAGGGTAAGGAAGCAGATGCTCAGGTCTAACATTTTCAGAAGAGTTTCTGTATCCCAAACTGCCATGTTAAAAAGTAATCATCTTGTAGGTCAGAGATGGATTTTGTTTGTTGTTGTTGTGACAAATATTATGTTTAAGATGTCACAACATTTAGTGATTTTAATAGAATTATTGTAGTAATAAAAGTATATTACAATAAATTCAGAGAAACACAATAATAATATAATAAATAGCTCTCTAGTAGGAAATTTTTTGGTTTTTTACAATAAGTGTAAGTATTTCATAAAAACTAAGATATGTTGTCACAATTAATGATATTTTGGAAATGAGATACTTTGGATGAGTACTTTCTTTTGTGTACTGCAATTGGCTCTAAAGTCAGATAAAAAATTTTGCAGTATTACATAAAAGCTATAAAGGTACAAGAATTAGTTCTGTTATCAGAGATATTGTTCATAATGCCAGGAACCCTATTAGACTCTGAGTATCCATCAAACCTGTCCTATACTGAATTCTAGTATGCACAGAGACTAGCTGCAGGGTAAATTGACTTATAATTGTGGATATTCCAACTTTAAATGACATTGTTTGGATTACTTATATTGTATTATGCCCTTAATTTTATTTGGGCATAGATTTCCATATTCAGCTATTGAAAAGAATATATTGTTCACCTCTATATAATTAAGATTTTCCCAGAATATTAAATTTCTACAATTCCCATAAAAAAAGAGAAACCGAAAGTATATTGTTATTTTTTTATTTAATAAACAGTAAATAATTTGTATTATTTTCATAGTAATTCAGATCTGTAGTTTAGAATTTTTAATCACTGAAAGACAAGAGAAAAAATGTAATGTGTAATAAATGAAATTTCTGTCTATCAATAGAAAACCTTTTGTCTTAAAAGAATACATAAATAAAACCTTATTTATTTACATAAATAAAATCCTTACGTATCTCAGAAAGACAACCTTACTATAGCCGAGGTATTTGTTTGTTCCATATTTTTGTTCCTTAATAAACAGCAATAAGTACTTGGTACACAGGTCCAGTGAAGAAATTGAGAAGAAACCCTCCTTCCTCCTAGGGATTTGAATCAAACTGTGTATTCATATCTTGCCAAGTTTTTTTATCTTTTTCAGTTTCTTATTCACTGGGTGATTGAGAGTACCTCATACATTTCCAGATATTCTGTGGAATAGAACAACTTATTTTTATAAAGCACCTTTTGTTGTAAAAACTGCTTATCATACATGTTTATGATCAGTCTGCAAGGGTTATTTGTAGTGTATTTTAGAATCTGTTCTCAGAAAGATTCATTAGCTTCATGTATTTTTCTCCATTTCTGAGATTCAAATGGTAAGACTGTGCTTTATTTCTGACATAACCCATGAAGTCAAATCACATCAGGATTTCTGTATATGTATGTGTGTGTATATATATATATATACACACACATACATAGAGAGAGCTGGAAATGTATTACAAGGTAAGCCTTTCTAATGCTTCAGTTATTTCTTGAGTGTCAGTAGTTAGATATATTTCATCTGACAGTATAAATGTGAAAACTGATACTTAAAACTGAATTATACATGCCTTTACTTTACATTTTCTTTTTTGTTTGTTTTCTGGGTTTATATATAGCAACTGAAGGGAAAGCTGAGCTGAGCTAATGTAATTTCTAATTCTTCCCATGTTTATCAATATAACAGTGAAAGTACCTAAAGGTTAGGTTTTATTGACTTTAGTCAGTTCTAAAAGAGTTCAATTTTTATTTGTTTGAGGACTTGTATCTCATTTCAATTTATTTCAGAGCAATCGCTTCTAGCATTGCTATGTTCATTGCAATGTTTTATCTTGATTCTGAATTTATTTCTTATCTGTTATCCTTTTTTATATTAATTTTTTTGAAAAGTGAAGGATGTAGTATATCCTGGCACCACTGCTATACTCTTCTGAATGCAGCTGTACAGAATGGAGATGGGAATGCTGATCTTGCAAGAGAAATCTGCTATAACATGTTTCCACAGTTTATACCCAAATCTGAGTTCTCTAGAATCCCCAGTTGTGTAGTAGAAAGTTGAGGTGAATGAGAATAGGAAGTCAAACTAGGCCTAAAGAACTAACCTATGGTAATGTGAAGCATAACCTAGAAAATAACAAGAGAGAAGTCTCCTCGGGCAATGAACATGAGGAAGCTATCAAGCACATGATGCTTCAATCCCTTACTTATTATATATTTGAGTCTGAATTACTTTTGAAATAATTCTTTAATATTCTCTTACCTAATGTTATTGTTGATATTTTTGAGTAACAAGATTCTTCTCATCCCATCTCCACACACATAACAAATTTCTTAACAAAGAAGTTCATGT
Source organism: Megaceryle torquata (assembly GCA_024611175.1). NCBI lineage: Eukaryota > Metazoa > Chordata > Aves > Coraciiformes > Cerylidae > Megaceryle > Megaceryle torquata. The sequence continues at coordinate 5,012 of JANIJG010015020.1, read as the reverse complement.
TACAGAAACAAGAAACCATGTATGTTCATTAGATTAAGTACTTTCCTATTAAACTTCCATTTAAGCATTAAGAAACAGTTCCTTCGGACATAAGTATTTTGATTTAAGAATATCTATAATTTTAATATGTATACCATGATATTCTTTCAGAAGATATTAAATGGACCACTTCTGAAATTATGAAGGACCTATATATACTCAGCAGTTCAGAGAGTTGCATATATTACAGATCAAATATCTAAACTGATAAATTCTAAATTAAAAACCTATACGGAGAAGAAAATTCACAAAAGCCATGGAAGCCCCACTCCTGCAAGATGAGCATTAAAATTGATGGAGTGTTTTTCCTGGGGTTTTTTTGGTTGGTTGGTTAGTTGTTTTGGGGGCTTTTTTTTACTTTTGGGTTTTGTTGTTTTTTTTTGTTTTCTATAGCTCCAAAATAAAATGCTCAGCCAAATTCAGACTGGAATTTCCATCTGTGTGGTTAGTTACAAAAATATTTGTTTAATGCTACCTGAATAGGAAAGGGCAGAGCAATCCCTACCATGTGTTTGAACATTTCCTGGTAAGTTAAAGGCCTGAAAGAAATTTATCTTTCTAAATGACAATTTGTTATTTGCTCAGCTGTTAGGGGAGTCCCACACATATCATTCATTAAACAAAGAAGGTTTTATTGCTGTAACAGGCCACACTGAATTTAATGTTCACTGAGGACATCACACAGTTTACTGGATTGAGTCACACAAACTATAGTCAAACTAGCCTTTTTTTGAGCAATCTAAATAAAGGGAAGAAAGGGACAAAAATCTTTTTTCAGATATGTGCTGGATCCCAGGCTTACCTTAAGGGGAACTCCAGAAAAAATAAAAAACAAAACAAGCAAACAAAAAAAGAAACCACAAAAAACCCCCGACCTTCCCAGAAAGGAACTTGGAACTGAAAGAACTACAGCCGTACTCATGTATTAATGAGAAGAAGAGACCATTCACTTTCTTATCACTCAAGTTTTCTGACTGAGTACCATTACTTATGGCATCAACTGCCATAAAGTGAAAAATGTGCTGGAAGTATGCTGGGAAAATACTGAACTCACTGGGATCCTCCCTTTCGAGCTGCATACAGAGTAGTGACTGATGACAGACACTGATACAGCACCATGTAAAATTTTCATTTGGAAGTACTAGTGCACTTCAGGGAAATGCAATTTATGGAAGTCTTCTGGTCAGGTTTAATTCATATGAGTCTGAGCTGTGTCTGCACATTATTGTGGTACCTCAGACATTTTTCTAAATACTTCAGAGATTTTTAGAAGGGGAAGGTAGGCAATCATACAGTAAAGAAATAATCTTAAGCAATTGCTCATCAAGCAGTATAACCTTCAGAACGTGATCAAAAGAATTCTCTCAGGTATCCTTTTGCACATTCTTTTTATTTTTACGTGTGATAGAAAGGCACAAAATGCAGTCCAATAAGTGTTCTATAATTAAGAACAAACACTTTTTTCTCAGGAAAAGTCAGGCATCACTGAACTATTTCATATTAAATAATGCTTTTAATTAAAAATTAAGCTTTCAAATATAAAAGCATACATAACAGAATTTTTTTTAAGTCCTCTGACACTTTGAGGTGTATGATGGTTTTGTGTCTGGTGGGATTTTGGTGGCAGAAGAGGCCTGTTGTAGGCTCCTGTAAGAGGCTTCAAGAAGATTCCCCAGCTCCCAGTTGCATCCACCTCTGGCCAAGGCTGAGCCAATCCATGCCTCTGCCATAAAATTCAAAAGTTTAAAAATATATTGGGTGTGTTCTTTTGTTTCTTTGGGTTCTGTTTTTTTGGAGAGGACTCAGACCTGAGAGATGCAAGCATGCGGACACCAAGGTGACTGATAAAGGAGGGGGGGAAATTCACTAAAACAGCTATTCCCCTGTGGCCCAAGCTCTTTTAGCCCTTAGAGAGCAACAGTGGGGCAGAAACGTGTCTGAAGCCAATGGAGGATCCAATGCCAGACTGTGGGATTGATGCTGAAGAATGTGTAAATCTGAGGGGAGACAGCACTGGAGCAGTCTATCATTGGGAGGATTATAACCTGTGGAAGATACTTAGGCTAGTAGGAGAATTTCGTGGAGGACTGTCTCCTGTGGGAGGATCACCACACTGCAGCATGGGATGTCTTTGAGGAGCTTTTCCCTTAAGCAGGAAGGAGTGGCAGATACAGCATGGGAGGATCTGAGACTAACCAGAACCCCCATATTTCCTGCCCCCCTTTGCTGCTGGTGGGGTGGAAGTAGAGAATCAGGAGCAGATCTGAGCTTGGGAAGAAGTGAGGTGTGAGGGAAGATGTTCTTAAGATCCGATTGTATTTATCTTTGTTATACTATGATTCAACTGGTAAATTGGTGGTGGTTTTGTTGTTTAAATGAAATTGATCCTGTCTTCCCAAGTAAAGTCTGTCTGTTGGCCATGATGATAATTGATAAGTGAGCCTTCCCTGTCCTCTGTCTCAACCCTTGAGCCTTTTGATGTATTTTCTTCTCCCTGTCCCACAGGAGGGTGGTAGGAGTGAGGGAGCAGCTGTGTGGTGCTTTGTTGCCAGCTGGGTGGGTTTAAACCATGGTTAGGTGAAAAATCCAGGAGCTCAGGATGCTGTTGCATTAATATTAGCAACTCTACATGCGTAAAAAGCACAGAATAGTACTCCATACTAAGCTGTGGCTGCAACAACAGAGCTAGAACGAAAGTAAAGTGCTGGTGTTTGAGGTTTGTTTTTTTTTTTCAGTTGTTAAATGGATTCCATGGAAAAAGTCAAAGACTTTCTGGTCCTACTCATATTTTGAGAATGTAAAGTGTTCCCTGCTGTGTTGCTTTCTTAATTTCACTGTATGCAAATACAAACAAAAGATTAATACTTTATTTATTAATTTGCTTACATAAGTTAATCAACAAAATGCCAAAGTCGAGAAAGGAACTCTAAAAATTAATATTATTAATAACATCTCCTAAATTTATCTTTACTTTATCTGACCCTATGTTCTCTAACCTTTTTGCTAATTCCATAAGTTCTTAACCAGAAAATTCTATTATAGCATGTTTTATCTCAGCCTCATTGCAAATCCGTGGTTCCTACTTAGTCACCCGTTCAGGAATCAGACCCAGAAAACAAATCAAACACTGGTCAGGAAACATACATTCCACCATTATAATGGTTTCATGCATATAAACCACAGTTCGGGGTTTTTTTAAGTATTAGTATGTGAAACAAGTTTGTAGATAACCTGCACCCTTGATAAATCATTTGTGTTTTTATTATAAATAGATTACTGGAGAAAGTGCAGGCATCATTCCTATCTTCCCCAACAGAAAGCCTGATTTAATTCTCCAGCTTCTCCAAATTTTTCATAATAAAACCCAGAAACTTGAAGGCTTCAGAGCTTCTTGTGATTATTCTGTCATGGGGGTGTCATACTTTTAATGAAATAATAAGAAGATAAATCTGGATTCCACCCCTGTAGAAAGGTAAGACATAGAAATGAAACCTCATGTTATTATTGGGATTGTCAGCCTTTCCACTAATCAGAGGTTGTAGGGTTGTGTCTTTTCAGAATCAAAGGATGATAGGATTTGAATTATGAGCTGACATCTAGAGCTGACCATGAAAAGAACATGTTTGAAAGCAAGATATTTTAGTAAAGAATAGAAATGTAAACCTTGTGAAATTTTTAGCAAAGTAGGAAATGGTGAAATAATTGAAGAAATATTTAGCTTAAAATTTATATGATTTTATTGCAGGAGCTAAGGGATGAATGTTTAGGAAAGTAGCCTGTGAAATCAGGTGTACTTTATGTATACTCTAGTGTACATATATAGTGTATTTAGAGTACTTTATGTGTACTCTAGCCATTATAGTAGTTACCATCTCTTAAAAAAACAAAACAGATATCAACCAAAATGTAAAAAACAATTCCACCACAGCACAACATAAAAATCCCCAAACTCCTCTCTGCTTAAAATACTATGGAAATAATAATAATACAAACATTTTCCATGACAAAGTTTAGCTTTACCTACCTTTATAGTAAATGAATACATCTTCAAATGCATACTAGCTGTGCTTCTGCAGGAATCCTCAGAAATAATGTGTTGCACTATCCTCCCCTTCCTTCAGGAAGTCTTAAGAAAAAATTTCTTCACTGAAGGAGACTGAAGTACAAAGAACCAGAAAGGTGCAAAACATGCTCATACTCCTAATAATCATAAAATCATGAAAAAAAAAAAAAAAAAAAAGGCACACACCTGCCACTGCAAGTAAATGAAAAAATAGAAGAAGCTGTGATAGGTTTTAAAATACTGTACTGCACATATTCTGTATAGTCAATGTGGTCTCTTAGATGAAAGCAGCATCACTATCATAATGCAATATTAGTACACAGTATAGGATGCATCATCAATTCTATATTGTTAAAAGGGTAATATTGTGGTTGATAATTCTTTGTTCCCCTATTAAGCCTGAACAATGACACAATTTCATTTGATTTTCTGCTCTAAATCTCTATCTAGGGTGACTATGATGGAAGTAATGTAACCTTTTTTTTTATCTTTAGGTAAAATAGCACCATTTTTCTAATTTTATGTAGTCTCCTTTCTGCAGACTTCACATGGTCAAAATCCCTACCAATATCAAAGGTGAATGACACCAAGACTTAATCTGTGATAAACAAGTTCTAGATGCTAATTCTTAATCTCAGTTATGAGTATGTGCCTGTATGTGAATATATCCACCAGGTAGGATAATGTTTTGTTTTCTTGTCATCAATAAATTAAACATTTAATTGTAATCTTTAAAAAAGCTTACAATTAAAAGAAAAAATAGTGAAGTATCAGAAGCTCTTTTGGAAGAACACCATCCTTAGTACTGGAGACTCTGTGAAAACTGATGTCATGGTTTAGGGTCAGGGTGGCCCCTTAGACCTATAACAGATGCTCTCTGTTAACCCCCCTCCCTCCCCAAAGGGGAAGA
>JANIJG010015019.1:17187-30863 GCA_024611175.1 Megaceryle torquata | reverse complement strand
ATTTTTTTTCCTAACAACCCCATTTTAAGGGCTATGAGGAACACATAGCTTTCCTTCTACTTCCAGTTACCACTTACTTTGATTAACAGAAAATTAAATGATGATAAAGGGTGAAATCTACTTGCAGAGAGTACCTTTTTGGTACTGTTCAATACCCTCCAGTCGTAAACCATCTCCAAGGAGAAATCCCACTGCTTACTGTGAAGACCTTCAAGAACATAATTACAGTTATAGTAAAAAACTAATTTTTAACATGAAAACTCAGGTCGCTTAATTGCAGTAGAAAACTTCAGAATAGGAAACTGCACATTCTGTATCACTGACTGCTGTGCATATTTTTTTGTAAACTTGCTCAGGGTCAGATATGATTGCATCTTAACAACATCCTGGACATTTTCATCTTTGGCTGCTGTTCAAAAATTAATGTCAGAAATGGTTTTAGCTCTATTTGGTACAGGACTGAGCCACATAGTCTATAGCAGGAAGTTTTGCACAATTTGGTCCAGGAAGACAGTAGCATTCTGTGTTTGAGGATTACTTGATTTTCATTGTCTTACACTCCAGGAAGAATCTCTAAATCAATAAGTCCTTCTTAGCAGCAATGAAATGCTCCTCTGAGGCATCTTCTAAATACATTTATTTCACTTTCTATGTGCTAAGAATTTGATGGGCTTATTAGAAATTTCATCAGACACTTCAGTTTAGCCAAGGTAACAGAATGCTGCCTCTGAAAGGGAAGGTTCTGCTTCTCTCCCTTCACCTTCTCAGACACTCTTGCATCTAGATCAATTTCTGGAAAATGGTAAAAAACTGACAAACTAACCTATTAGTTAAAAACAGCAGTTGGGTAACTTCATTGATTTACCATGCAATCAGCACAAGAGAAGCAGGGGAATCTGCTCCTGGAACTGGGATGGAAATAGCAGACAGCAAGGGAAAGAAGACTGAAAGAAGACTGGGGCTGTTAACTTCATCCTAAACCACCAAAAGTTATTTTACTTATTAAAAGTTATTTTACTTGGACTGTATTCAATGAGGCACAGTGGGCAGCTGTTGCTCTTTTTTTCTGTTTTAGCTTTCATATCATTCCATTTAGAAAGGCGGTAGGAAAGACTGTAAAATAGCATGAACTGACAATCTGATCAAATTCAGGTCTGTTATATCAGAAAAAGAACACTAGCAAAAGCCACAAAACTTCATAAACACGTAACTTTTTCCTTCCATTTCTCTTAAAATTTTCAAAAATTTGTATTTGTGGTGATCAAGGCAACGTGTATTGCAACCTACGGCTGCAGTTTCACTATTTAAATCAAATGGAGTGAAACTTGAAATAACAGAAGCTATTTACGATGTCTCAAAAAAAAAAAACCAAAAAAACCAAAAAAACCAGAAAAATCCACCAGTGACATTATTACTGTTCTCCTGAGATTAATTTTCAGAATAAATGTTTATCTTGAATTTATTTCTGCTTGTAAACAATGCTCTGTCAGAAAGACTGCACAGTAAAAAATACACAAGCAGCAAAGAATCATGAATTGACCAACACATTTTAATTTCTAAAGTCTGAGGAAAGCATGTTATATTGCACACTTTCCCAGTTTGAAACCTCTTTGTCATTTCCTTGTAACCTGGATGCTAAATATTTCAGCGTTATATACATATGAGAGAAAAGAATGGGTTGTTGGTGCCATGGCTAAAAGCAGAATAATGCCATGACAGAGAAAAGACTCTTATGCACTGGATCATATCCACTGAATGCAGTAAAATATGGATGTCAAGCTTTAGCAAAAATGCTGTGTATTTAGAATCTCTGGTGTACTTTAATTAACATCCTAGATGACCTTTGTTGAAATGCACATCTTAGTAGTTTCCATGGGCTGTTTAGATGCATGAACAGAACATACTTATTTTAAGACAAAAACTTGACTAAAAGGGATGGTAGGCCAGTTAAAATTTCAGCACTGTATTGCTTCATTCCATGTCCAATGATACTTTATTTGAATCTCAGCAAAGGTGCCACTTGTTGCCATGACAACAGCTGAGGCAAGAGGTATCGACAATAGAGAATTCACACATAAAGGAAGAGTTATGTGTTAGAACAGACAAAAGAGTAGTAAATGGTCTGTCTTCTGAGCTTCTTGAATAAAAACACCTCAGAACCAGACCAGAAAGGACAGGTTTTTTCTGTTCAGATGAGAACTATATCCATGACAAGTCTTTGACATTGAAGATCTTCTGTTCTTGAATAGCTCACCCCTCACACTGGATCTATAAACACCATCTGTGTATACTGAAGAAACATTTCCAGAAATGAGTCATACACCAGATCTCTTGTCAGTAACACAGCAGACAGATTTGTAGCAAATGATAAATAAAACAACCACAAGCTAATATCCTAGAATGTATCCCAAGACTTATAAAGTAATTGCTCACATAAAATGGAAATAACACATTACAAGTTTATTTTCATACTGACAACTAGTACATCTAGGTTTTTAATATGCTCTGCTTGTTTCTTACTTTACTATTAAACATGGTTAAATTGACAACCATCAGCCTATGTCATTCTTGGATTTCATTCAGTCTCTTCATTTGAACATATATTGAAAATTACTTATTGTTACTTAATCCATAGCTTTCAAACTGAACAGAGGAAGAAGAAGCAGGACAGGGAACACCCACTGACCCATGACAAATAAGAGATTTTTCTAGTTTGCAAAGGTTAAGAGGTTTCAGGATCTAGTGAACATCAGCGACTTGCATCAGTACATACAGTTCTTACAGCTCACGGTATCTTCTATAACAAAATCACAGCTAAGATAGAAACAGCACTGGCAAAGTGCTGCACAGGCACATACTATGAGATAAACGCTGTCCAAAAGACCTTACAAAGGCATGAACAAGACAGATAAAAGGTGGCATGGCAAAGAGACTCAGGGGAGTGATCTGAGTGAACCCATCATTCCTTAAACAGGTCAATCACTTCCTAGCCCCTAAGTAAAATGATCAAATGCTCAAAGAACCTTCCTGCAAGGAAACAGTTATGAGCCCTGTGTCTTGGCTAAATCTCAGATGACTTGTTCTTTCATACTGAGTTTACCAAGCTGAGGGCAGTTCAAATCTGAGCTTAATATATTTATTGTGTTTTGCTTATTTCCTTTAATTGCTTTCTTTGCATGAGACTTATTTATTTTCTAATAAATATTTTCATGAATAACTGACATGCAAGGGATTACATATACTGAATAAAATGCTGCTTTCCATGGGACAGAGTACAATGGCTATTTAAGACTATACTACATATTTAGAGTGTACTTTCCAAATATGAGTGTAAGGACATCTTATGTCTCTAAACAGCATGTATCCTGAATAAGAGAGCTGGAGAAAAGTATACAAGTTGATCAAAGAGTTATCTCTACTTCTGAGAGTCAGAGATGTGTTTTAAAATTCCTGAATAGGGAGAGGCCTTAAAAAACAACTCAGAAAAAGGTTTTGAAACATGGATACAGAAGAATGAATGAAGATTACGGTATCAGGAACAAAGAATGAATTGATGAGAAAGTCATCTTTTGCAAATGATGTACAGTAAAATATGAAGAAAAAGAGCTAAGTAGAAAATTGGAGGTACAAAGTTGGGAGGAAAGATTAACAAAGGAAAGCATTTTCTGCATTATTACAAAGGGAAAGGAAAGCTGCAGGAAAAAACCCAAAGTCAATCAGGTGGCATGGGGAGCTGATCCATGAATCTTTGTGTGAATAAATGCCTACCAACATGAATACAACCTGCAAAAAAAAACCAACCCAGTCCTTCCCACAAAAGATTCAACTCACCTTTCACTCCCAAGGACAATATTTGACTTTGCAGGATAAAGGTTATTTTAGGATGAGTAGAAGTGGGGAGAGAACTGTGACTGTTTGCTATGTTAGCAGAATTCAACTGGAATGAGAAAGATTTGACTTTGGGATTTGAAAGGAACTCAGGGAGACAAAACCGAATTCAGAAACAAATAAGCATTGACAATAATCATGATGGCAAGAACTAAGTGATCAGCAAAAGCAAGTAAAACAAAATCAGACATGATTTGAACAGCACAAAAGTAGTGAAGGTGGACATATGGAATACAAGTCTTAGATTCAAGTGAATTAGAAAGGCTTCTTATGTTGCTTATTCTGGAATAAGGCATCACAAAAGGTTCAAGACGGAAATAGGGAATTCCATTTTATAAACAGAAGATTTTATGAATCATTTTATAAAAGTTTATATAGGTTCACATCTTTTGTGTGAAGTTAAGAGTATCACCTGACAAAATAAGAGCAAAACTAAGTCAATGATCCAGGAGTGAATATTCCTCCACAGCATACCAAAAGAGATGAGGCAATCACAAGGTATTTTTAAAGACAAGACCAGATTTCAGTATCCAAGTCAAAGACTGCCCTCATCAAATTCAAAGTTTTATCTTCAGCAGACAGAAAGTACCATATTCAGAAAGTACAATGTCAGAGTGAGAAACAGTATTCTGTCACTTTACAGTATAAGGTTACATTAATGCAATCTCTCGCTCTGTGCATAATTAAATCTTTCATTGGTTTGTATCATACTGAGCTTTTAGACCCTACTTTTACTTTTTTACCTTTGATCTAGAAATGTTGTTTTCTGTGCTTCAATTTAAATTTTGTCATTTTTATTAAAAGCGTATCAAAACAGAGTGTTCACATTGTTCTGACTGAGCATGTAAAAGGAAACCCATTAGTGAGATGTTGAATTTGTATTTATCCTTCCCATGGAAAGCAGAGATTTAAAACATTACCCTTTAGCAACAACAACCCTTTTACTTTTGAAAGTTCAACAACTAAAAGGTGAAAAATGGAAAACTGATTTTTTTTCAAATTACAACAATTTCCTTGATATTGAAGATTTAGAGTCTAGTCTTTTCTCTCTCAAATAATCACTTGACACTTTATTATTACTCTGTCTTCACCTTTTATCCTTCATCCTTTGTTGTCTCCACCTATCTTTGTATCACTAGAAAATTTAATTTAAGAAGACTTCTGCAAGACTGTGAAAACATAACATTATTAGAAGCTGTTAATGTTTTATGGTACTTAAAACATTTGTGGAAAAAAAAAATCATAATTCTCTTCCTGATTTTTTAATTCAGACATGTTTTATCTTCATTGGGATTTCCCCAACTAAGAACTCAGACAGTAGTCTAAGGGGGTGTCAAAGTGTTTTATTAAAAATGAAAAATAATTTGAAGATTGAGGGGTCGTGATTGTCAGTCCCTTTTCAAATAATTGTTTATATTTTAATCAATAAAAATAAATGGCTTGATAATATCAATTACCAAAAAAACCCCCACATAAATTACAGAAATACCTTGCAAGGCCTGAAGCCTAAGCTTTTTTTTTTTTAATCAGGTGAATATTCTCAGTGCTTTACTTTACTCTTTCCCTTTGGTATGATGAAAGTCTCAGTATTTGATAGTAAACGTCACCCTGAAGATGAAATAAATAGGTCTGTGTTCCCATCAGGAAAAGGAATTTAGTCTTCTATACATCTCTCTGAACTGTTTGACAAGAAATAGGATACCCTTCCTCCTGTAGCTGTTTCATGGGATCATAATCTACTGGTCACTAAGCAGATTTTTTTATTATTATTTGGATCTCAGGATGGGTTAGGTATGAAGCAGATGTTTAACCCTGTCAAAATGGAGTAGTTTCTTGACATGTCCAGAAAAAATAATCCACCTCAGCTACTAAGACAATCTACACTGAAAATGAGCACCTGCAAACTAACTAGCAACTAACTGGTAAGGGTGATCCTGAGGTTCACAGTTTTGGATACTGTCACTAGAATGATCATTGATGGAGAAGCCCCATTGACTTGGAACCACTCACCACTCCAGAACATACTCTGTTTTTAAAAAAATTTGTAAAGTGTATATGTATTGCAATGAAAAGAATACGTATTTATGTCTATGAAAACTATGACTGACAAGTTTGCATGTTCTCATTTGTTTCTTAATTCAGCACATATAGAACAGACAAAAACAACACTGAGTCACTATACAGCATTGTTACTCTTTGTCTAGCCAAAATGAAACTGTTTTGGCTCACCTCATAGAAATTCTGTCTAGGAGTCGTAGGCATCCTCATTCAATTCCTGATTAATAATGTTCAGCCTGTGCACACATACCAGAGCTAAATCTCCAGATGGGAAGGATGGAGTCTTAACTAATTAGTTTAGTCTATTCTTATATCACTCCATCACTTGGCAGATGTACAATGTTCTGCTCTAAGCTATTCTGTGGTTTCTCAGCTCCTAAAGAATTTACTGATTCTGCGGTTGGCCTTTTCCCAGACACTCATCATTACCTTTACTGTGTGGATCCAGGAATATTTTCAGGCTCTATCCTCTGAGGCAATCATCACACAGATTAATTACATTGATTAGTCACCTCAGACCTGGAGAATTTAGATCAATCTGTCTTTAATCCCAAATCAAAATTGTTTCTTGTAATTCATGTAACAAATATCAATTACATAAACCTTATTATTGCATGTTTCAAAGTAATTTAACACTGTGCTGTTGTAGCCAATCAGTTCACCTTCAGATCAAGCCACTTATTGGTATTCTTTGACTTTATTTAGATTAAAAGAAAAAAAAAGAAAATTTTCCTTTATTTTGTCAAAAAATCACACAATCATTTCTTTAATTCAACAGAAGCATTTTGTATTGTTTGGTAGTAGTACTGTTAAGAAAAGTATGGATTTAGGTGTCATATATTAGATATTCCAGTTGTTTGTTCGGTTTTTTGTTAATATCCGTACTGAATATTTACTCAGATGACAAGTGAGATTGTCATCACAGCACTTAAATATTCAGATACTTGAAAGAGGAACAAACTATCAGTATTTATGCTATCCTGTCAATACTTTTTAAGAAGATTCAAAGTGCATATCTGAAAAAGAAGTAAAACAGTAAAGATAGATGTCCTATTTTATGCTTTCTTTTTTAGATTTGTCCATTCACAAAAACCTTTTTAGAATCTGGACCTCTAGCATCACACAAGCAGTTACACTGATCTAATCAGACATAATTCTGTAGAGTATGGATTTCTATAGTGAATCATTCTCTTATTTACATGATAAAGTACATGTTTTAAGCTTAGAAAGTAGTAGTGGCTGGAAGGACTAAGACTTGTAATTAGAAAATGCCTGGATGCAACAATAGCCCTATAGCTAGTGTCAGCACTTGCCAGAAATTATAGCACACTAGACTATATGAGATACTAGAGTTTTCTCTTTATAAACTACAATGTGTGAGATGTTGGGTGCCTTAGCAGTCCTTGGATAATATTTGCTCTCATTGCTCTGAGTGCACTAATACAGTCTGAATCTTTGATAAAATATTCTCAGACACTGGATTCTAAAGGATAACATCCTGATTACTCAAATCCTCATTCACTTAAAATAGAATTGTTTACCTCCACTATGTCTTCCTCAGTGTTTTATAACAGCAGAAATGAATGTTTACTGCAAAGAATTTCAGCAGTTAAGTTCAATTCTTGATAAAAAGATAGAATTTCTACAAAATTAACCTGTTGATGTATTCTCCAGAAGTATGTGTATGTATTTATTTCTCTGTAATTTCTTTACTTGGTTTTACTTTAGATACTTTTTTTAGTCTTGTCTCCTTTTCAGTTATGATAAGGTTCATAGCTACAACATGGGGTAAAGCATCATCGGTGACAGATGGTTGATTAAAATCATGGACACAGATTAAGCAAGAAAAAAGTTGGAGGGATGAAAGAGGCAATTAAAATGGCAGCTTGCTCAAGAAAGCAGAAGAGGGGTAATTTTTGCCCTTAAGAAACATATTAAGCTATGCTACAGTAATCAAGATTACCAACTGCTCAATCGTTAGTGACAGAAAATTCACTCTGTATGTGAATATTTTTCATCAAAATCAGTTCTCAAATTTGAATTCAGAAATACTGTTCCTTTTTTCCAAACTTCGAGAAGTAGCTCAGTCAGCTCATCCAAAAAGACCATGCAAGTCCTAGAATGCTCGTTGCATCTGTGGTAATTCCATTTTAAGTACAGGGAACATCACCAAATTTTCCATCTTAAGCCTTCAAAGGCCACTGTGGTGATCCTGTTTTCTATTTTGTATAGCACAACATAAGAACTTAATGAGCATCTTTAGAGGCAGCCTTGTATGGTTATACCTTTAGTGACCCTATGTTGGGAATATACCAACAAAACATGTTTATTATTTTATTTTATTACTTTATTTTGCCTTCTAGAAACATGAATGATTGGAAGCCTCCACAAGAAAAAGAAATATACTTTGCTTGCTTACAGAAACTATGGGAAAAAAAAAATAGCAAGGGAAAGAACTAGGGCCAAGCTTGGTACATGAGTGCTGATAGATATTCTGTTATTTTATATGATGTTAATTTTTACTTTTTTTTTTTTTATTAAAGAATTGCAGAATGGTTGAAGGTTGGAAAGCATCTTTAGAGGTCATCAGGTCCGATGCTCCTGCTTAAGCAAGGACACCTAGAGCCAATTGCCAAGGACCAGATATCTCTTGAACATCTCCAAAGAGGGAGACTCTACAACCTCTCTGAGCAACTCATGCCAGTGCTCAGTCACACTCATAGAAAAAAACTGTTTCCTGATGTTCAGAGGGCAACTTCTTTGTGCCCCTTACCTTTGGTCTCATCACTGAGTACCACTGAAAACAGCCTGGCTCTGTCTTCTTTACACCCTCCCTGTGGATGTTTGTAGGTATTGAGAAGATCTCCCCAAAGCTTTCTCTTTTCTAACCTCTCTTCTTTTAGCCCTTCTTCACATGAAAGATGTTCCAAGACCTTAATCACTTTAGTGGTCCTTCACTGAACACTCTCACCCATATGTCCATATTTCTTTTGTACTGAGGAGCCCAGAACTGGATGCAGTACTCCAGGTACCCGTGCTGAGTAGAGAAGGGTCACCTCTCTTGACTTACTGGTAACTCCCCTTCTAATGCAGCACATGACTTCCCTGATGTAAGGGAACATTGATGGCTCATGTTCAACTTCTAGGATCTACGTATCCTTTTTTGAAAAGCTGCTTCTAGCAGTGATAAAATTTCATGTTTCTAGCTACTACTAAGGATTAATGTACAGAAAGGCTCTTGCTTATACTTGCTCCTGTGCAGACCAAGGTCGCTGATGGATCATATGTATTGCATTAGGGGTGCAGAAAGTAAAAGAAAGGCTGCACCTGTGGGGAGGAGCAGACAGGACAGGTGACCCTGAACTGACCAACAAGGGATTCCATCCCATATACATCATCTTCAGTATAAAGCTGAGAGATCACAAGGGTCAACTTTTCTTCTTCAATGGTCAGTGTCCAAGGAGGACTCTGTCCATTCTGCCTTCTATCCCAACCCATGTGTTCCAGAATCCAGTTCCTGAATTTGGTTCCTGCCTGATACTGAATTCAGCCTAGGACTTCCCCAGTGCCTGCTCCACAGCATCAGTCCTGATGGATGATGTATTTGCCATCAGGGGATTTGGATTTGATCTAGGTTTTGTTTATATTTCTATGTATTATGTTCTGATTATTTTCATTAAAGCTGATTTAGTTTTCCAACCCATAAGTCTCTCTTCCTTATTCCCTTTCTCTTTCCCCCTTGGGAAGTAAGAGAGGATAATAGAGAGCATCTGTTTTTCATACAGTGGCCAGCCCTAATATTTGATGGACATGTATGTATTTAACCATCCTTTTAAGCTGGATTCCAACATGAGGTTGTTTTTCCTGAATTTATGATCCGCTTACCCCTTTTCTTGGCTTATTGACTCTTAAGTTTTACAGTGCGTGAAGAAAATCAATAGCTCCTTTTCACTTTGAGAAGATGTAATGTAGGATAATTTGTGGGCAAAGTTTCTGAAATTTGTATTTTACTTTTACTGTTTTACTTCTTGGGCAGTTAAGTCCCACTTACTAAAAAAAAATAAAAATTTAGAAAAATCAATGAAACTTGCATGGTATTAACAGATTGATTCTAGTAGAGTGAAGCAAAATGATACTGAGTTCTTTTGGGTTAAATATATTCCAAAAATATAATTAAAAATAATTTTAATCTGCCTTCAGGCTAATTCAAGAAAGCAATCACTCAGACCCCATACAAAATACTCTTCTTATCCCAGATACCTGGTGATTTCAGCATTCAATGTCCTTGTCATTCACATAAGAAATTACTTCCTTTTCCGGATTTTATCTCATCACTTAAATTTAAGTCTGTAATAGATCTTGAGTCCAACAAATAATCCAGCAGTACTCACATCTACAGAAAAGACCTTTTGTAAACTGTTTAAAGAAATAGATCAGCTTTCAGGGACCAACTTCCACACCACCAGAATCATTATTTTCATTTTTAACATCCTTTATTTCATGGATCCTTTTAACTTAAATATTTCACCCTTTTAGTTGTTTGTTGCACTGTGCCTCGGCTCTGGTGGAGCAAATCGACATGACCCAGTTCAAATATGTTTCTAGTTCTAGCACAAAAATGAAACTGCTATGCAGTATGCATTTCCATCAATCTTTATCCAAAATATTGATTGGATAAAAGATTGCTGAAAGGTGTGTGGGAACACACAGAGAAGTTCAGATGTGGTAGAAAAAAAGATTCTTCTCTATCACAGCAAATGAGTAATAGGGAGCTTAGGAAAGTTGTGAAAAAGGTATCAAATGCATCATTTTAAGCAGAAAGTTGAGCTGGTATTAATAACCAATTTATTTTACAAAATTCAACAAAAATTTAAGCATAAAACCTCACCTACATTTCATCATTTTAAAGTGCCTTTCCCTAAAAACAGTCATAGCTATAGGCCTTTCAATTCAAATTACTTTCACTCCCCCTTTTAACACCAGAAAAAGATCAAGACAAGTAGGGTAGAGTTCAAATAAGGGACCTACCTATACTCTTATCATTTGTTGCTGAGGGTTTCTGTAAAGGTCTCACTTAAGAGGAACTCAAGATAAAAGTAGCATACTCCTCAAAACAGATTAAAGACAATAGAAGATGATTATATCTGAAGACAAGCATATAAAGCTGGCATGCATCCTCAGAGCTAATACAGGCAGGGATCAAACTAAATGATCTGGGGACAGAAACAGCACCAACTCAAGCGACATTATGTATTGGCATTTATTGGCAGGATCTGTTGCCATTCTTGCAACACCTCATTATTAATATGCTGCCATTTAAAATTAAGTATGGAAAAAAAGCAGCCCCATACTTCAAAAATGAGAGTACAGCCTGCATGGAACAGCTAGATGTTATAATTGGAGACGCTGCCAGGTATCACCTAGCAATCTGTGCACAACATAGGCTTGCTGTCAAGACATGCACAACACCGGGGTTTGAGATGAACCCTGGTATCAACAGACTGTGACTCACCAGACATACACAAATTTTAAGTTAGGTTATTTTTCTAGCCTGAAACTAATACTGGAAACTAACTGTAGAGAGTGCATGAACAGGGATCCCACTGCCCAGAACCGATGCTGATAAAACACATCACCCCAAAGCAACACATGTGGGAAGGCAGGTGCAAGGCAGAACATCCTGCTCTCTTTTTGGACATGAAGGGCAGTGCTGTGGATGTGCCTGCTGGACCTTTCTTACAGCAGGAGAAACATCCCAGTTTGAAACATTTCTTCAGTGTTCAACCTTCATCTGTTGCCTCCTGGTCCCTGGAATAAATCAGACAAAGAAAGAGCAGATGCCCATTCATCATGTCTGTATCTTTTACCTCTCTAGGTATTTATTGTATGTTTTAGAGCACTTCTAATAAAATCCAGTGGATTTTAGAACATTTAATATGACTGTCTTTCAAGCAATATTTCAATCACCATGGGAACATGGCTGCTGACATGCTGTAAGATAAGGGTAAAGAGTCTGAAGCACCCATAAAAGTGACTTTGAGGAAGGCACACAATGTAATTGAAACTCATGTCTAAGAAATGCCTATGTAAATAAGTGGGTTCATGTAAAAAAAAAGGGCATTTAAAATTTTTAGCTTTATTTGCACAGCTACACCTTCTCAAAATCTTACAGAAAGACCAAATCACCCAATGATTCCACTTCACCTGAACAACAAGGTGTTTTCTTGGGAATGACCCAAAATAGATAGTAAGGTCACATAAGTAACAAGATACATTACAGAGTATGTTTTACACTTATTCTTTGTGCACATTTTTGTATTAAAAGCAATATTGTAACTAGAAATGCATAGAAATTATTTAGCTTTGACCCATTTAAGACTGATGAAGGGAACGAGTGATAACTGAAAACAGAAGGAAGCAGTTCATACAAAAATTGTAAAAGATAAGAAAGCAAACAGAATGATACAATGTTAAAAAGGATAACAAAATTCATCAAAAGTCTGATATCCCTTAACTTGATTTTGATCTAAGTTCAAAATTCCTCTCTGGAAACATTCATGTTATCAGAAATGAGATAGAATGAAAAAGATGACATTTTGGAGACACTCAACTTCAGATTCTATCTTTTGTAAATCTTGCTTTTCAGAGGCAGGATACAGCACAGACATTATCTTATAAGGATTTTCATCAGAGAATTGCTGAATTTAAATTATCCAGTTGTAATGGCTTCCTTATTTGCTTCAAGTTAAATGTTGGTATGACATTTCTTAATTTCTCAGCATCTTTATCACACACAGATTTGCTCTCTGTCAATGATTTATTCATTTGTGTCTGCTGTGCTGCACCATGCATTTATATTTCATGTGAGCACTTTTCTCTCTTTTTTTTTTTTTCCCTGTAGTTGGGTTTAATGAATGCTTTGTTCAGAATGACTAAGGATTTTTTTTTCTTATACAAATGTAGAGGACTCATGTAATTAATAATTTTTAAGATAAAGGGGTTTTTTAAAATATGTGCTACGTGTACCTTTTTTTGAAGTGCAAATTAACTAGCTCTCTTTTTTTGTTGTTAGTTTTTATAGTTTTTAGTACTAAAGTTTATTAGTCTCTTTTTCTTTCTCCAGCCATATGATAGTTCTAAATTCTGCAAATTGCTGAGTAATTTCTGGTCAATAAACTATGTTTAATTTCATTTCCATTTTCATTGCAGTTTGTGACACCCATTAGATGATTCAATGTTTCATTCAAATTAAGTTAATGTAAATAGAGATCAAGTTTTTAAAGCAGTGTCCAGGGTTCTGACTTCCATTATACTTATTAGTTTGGCAAACACATTAAAGGCTACACTCCTAAAATGCGTGCTTTATCTTGAAATTAATTTTAAGTAGGGACTCAAATGCATGAATTGGTATCCTGCAGAGAGCTCCAAAACGTGATTGATTAAGCAGTATGATAGATGGCTTTAATGCATTTTGCTTTAAATATTTGGTTTTAAATCATTGCAAAGGCATCAGAGTTATCAGTTTAGGTGTGGCATGTTCTAATAAATAGACCCAGCTTAATGGATTGTCTGCATGATGCAGCTAATTCAGGACTCTATTGATTATTACATGCTAAAACAGCAATGCAAGGATTTTTTTTTTTTTTTTTTTTTTTTTTTTTTTTTATAAGTTTTTTTTTATTTTGCTATGGGAAGTTAAAAAAAATTTTTTTGATTGCTTGTTGCTTTCG
>JANIJG010015018.1:0-12601 GCA_024611175.1 Megaceryle torquata | reverse complement strand
ATATACAGCTGTCTCTTTTTTTTTAATATATATTATTATTATTATTTGAATTAAATAACATTATTTCCAGAAGGATTTATTTAGGTTTCTTTTTTTCAGTGGTCATGATTCCATGTATATTTTTGCAGGCTATCAATTATTTGCCAGGTCCTGGAGAGCTCTCATACCACAGATTTCTCACAGAAAGCATTATTCCCCTGCTCACTCTCTGCCAGAGTGTGTAAGCGCCACAATTCTGTATGAGAGTCTTAAGTTGGGGGGGGGGGGATAGTATACTATCTTGCTCCAGAATGATGACTCGCACCTTTCTCCCATCTTAATTTTTGACTGCTTGTTGGCATATCTCTTCAACTTCTCCCTCTGATTTTGACATCTTCCTTTCTATTTTTTTTTTATTGTAGACTTTGTAACCACAGTTCTGCCCTCTAAAAATGTCTTTGCTATCATCTCTTTTTGTCCCACCATCAGCATCAAGATTCTTCCAAAATCAAACTTCCATTTGACATTCATTCTTCTTGTAATATGAACTATTTATGCAAAGGCCATGCTCAGCTGAGCTTTCCAGCTCTCCTGAGGCCCTGGTCCAGCCTTACTTCGTGCTCTTAAGTAGAGGAAGCAGAGGAAAGGACATTTAGATGCAAGCTTCCTGCATGAGTTATTGTAGAATCTATCATGGTTTCTTAAGACATATACATCTATAGAGAGAGTAATTCAAAAAGCATTAAGTGCAATAGAAATTGGATCAGACACATAATCACTGTGCTTTATATTGTTTAATATGTGACTCCATAAAGACAGTTTCTGAGAGGTTTATTACATAAAAATACTATGGTTTTATAAAGCAATAGCATTCTTTAATTCTGCCTTAGTAATTCCTTAGCTGATGAGGGTTGTTATGCCTAAGAACGTAAGCATGGCTAACATCTAATATAATAATGTCTTAATTTCCCAGCTGATATTTTATTTGATCTCAGAGCTTGCATTGCTATTATCAACAAAGCCCTGTCACTGGAATTTCTCCCACAGACGAGGATTATATATTCTGTATCTTGCTCACTTGCTAGCACTGAACATTCCACTCAAATCTCGAGCTAACATGAAAGCTGATGAAGTATATTTGACAGTTATTGTTAATGGCTACATTGTCAGGAACTCACAGTAAGTCAAGCAATAGTATAATTAAGTGCCATCTCTGTTTTGACTGTTAAGTGTTTTAACTGGGATGTTTTTATGGTGTTTTTTTGGGTTTTTTTTGGTTTTTTTTTTGTTTTAACTAAAATATGGTGACAAGAGAACCACAGAAAATGATCATTAACAACTTGAAATATTTTTTGCTTTTCTTTATAGACTGAAACAGAAATGTGGTGTTCTTCCTGGGAAGGTTCTGGAGGGTGAGGACACAGAGGATAAGGAAAAGGACTTAGCTGCAGAAAGATGTGACAGGGGACAGGGTGTTACTACTGAAGTATGACAGTTTTGAAGAAGACACTGCAGGCACATAGTTATGCATTGCTTCTTTTCTGTTCCAAGCTCCAAATCCTTGACCTGGCTTCTCCTCAAAAGCCAGTGACCAGGGAAGGATGTGACAAGGACAGAGACTGCAAGAGGAAGTCAGTCAAGTGTCCTCCTCCCCAGAGCACTGTGTCAATCTGGTTTCCCTTTGAAGCCATCCCCTCAGAGCTCCCACACAGGTGGAGGATTAAGGGACTTGTCCATCCATGATGTGTTCTGCTGATTTTCCCTACCTGCCCTATGAGCCACTGGAAATTGGAGACAGAGATCTGGCTCTGTGTGTGCTGTCCCAATGCACTGGGATCCCTCTCACCTTGTCACAGAATATTCTCGTCAGTCAGGTCCCCATCACAGCCAGTGAGTGTTTGCTCACCATAATGACTACAACACTCAAGTCTAGGCTGAAGAAATGCTCAGAGAGAAAACTAGATTATGGTGGCAGAGAGAGAAAAGTAAACATGGTGATTATAAGCAGCTATACTCTTCCTTTGATCCTACAGAGGCTTTTTGCCAACACGAGGGATAATGCATCCAGTTGTTCCTAGCGAGCAATGACAGCTGCTTAAAGCTGACTAATGTGACTAGCAGTGTTAAGACACAATTAAGCCCTCCGCCCACAAAATGCCTATCAGAGTGCTCCCTGCTCTCACCCACGTCGAGGGATCTGGCTTGTGTATCTGGCAGTGGCTGCAGGTAGGCAGCAAGCTGCCAAACCCAAGGCGCTCAAGCGCCGGCTTGTACACGTGTGCGACCGCTGGGACCGCCGCGGTGCGAGCCTTATCACTTTCCTTTGCTTCAGAAGGATTGAAGAAGGGGATTAAAGTCTTCAGCAACTGACATATTGCATGGCATCCATAATACATCCTAATTGTGTCCTAGTTAAAGTTCTTCAAGTAGTTGAGAAAACAGTTTCAATTATTTTTGCAACTCCTCGTCCAGAAAGCAATATATTTTTCAGTCTCTCTATATTAATATATTTAGGTGGGTTGTAAACACATCTGCACACTGTAGCTCAAAGGGATGCAAACGTGCTTAAAGGTAAGCGTGTACATAAACACAAATATATATTTTTACTACTAGATTTTTACATTTCAAAATCCCTTATATATGTCTTTTTTTCTAGAGTGAAGGACACAATTTGTCAGAAAAATCCCACAAACTTGCCACTTCAAAAAGATTCATGGTTATCCAAAATCGTACAATGCAATGTAACTTCTTATAATCTATAGAAGACTAAGAAATTAAACTCAGCAATAGCAAAGGATTTTCAGAATGACACATGCAAAGAGCTTAAAAGTGACTTAAGAAAAAAAATAAATAAAAATCAGATTATCTCTAACCCTGAGGAGGTTACTGAGAAGACAGGAGCCAGTGGCTCATGGCAGGAGGAAAAGACAAAACAGACAGTATTTGAAACAAGAGTTTCCCACTGGATATCAGGAAAAAATTCTTCCCATGAGGGCAGCTGGATGGTGGACCAGCCTGCTCAGCAAGTCCATGCAGTGTCCATCCATGGAGGTTCCTGGCACCCAGTTGGTTGACCTGGGAGATCCCGAGGTCCCTCCAAGCCCGAATTATTTTATGACTGCATGAAAGGAAGCAGCTTTACAAGCTGAAGGACATATTGCACCAATGTCAAACGTTTTCAAATGAAGCCTGGCTGGTGGTACCAGTAATACACATTTCTTCTACGCAGAGGGCCAGGATGGGCGTTAGAAGCCAGGAGTTGTCATACACAATAGTGATGCAGACAGCACAGGGCAGCTTTTGACACTCCTCGTAAACATCTGTGGTCGTGACTTTTATCTAAAATTTGCAACTGGAAATACTATTCCAGAAGTAAGCACTACCTCTAGCACCATTTTAGCATATAGCTCACCTTGCCGAGCAGTCGTGGCAAAGCCTTTTCTGACTCATGCTTTGTATGACAGCCCTTTCTGTACCCCTCTTTTAAAAACCCTCAGATTATTTTCTGTGGCAGTCATGACTGACAGTTTATGACTATAGGGTCAAATGGGTGCTGCACCTTGAACAAACACTGGTGAAACATCACAGCTCTGAGTATGGCTTAACGAAAAGAATAAGTAGACGTGAAGAGCCTGAACAGAACAACCCAAACAAAGGCAGCTCAACAGTGTGCAGTAACTTGGCCTCCAGTTTTCTGCCTGGGCAAGAGAGATGTTGAAGAGCTTGGATAGCGCTGAGTGACTGAGGGCAGGCGGACGGGGCAGCAGGAGGCAACAGCTGCTGCATTGCTATGGCATGAAAGCAAAAGGTGAAAAAACACAAAAGAATAGACTGCAGAAGACAGTGCCATTTATGATCCCAACACTGTGGAAGAGGTGTGAGAGTTCACAGAGACACCTTTGTGATTGCAACAGAAATTCCACAGAAAAAAAAAGGCTTCCTCACTGGCTGACTTGCTGCCTGGGACTCTAAAGTCATTGTTTTGTTTCCCTATCTCTGAAGTTACTCACGTTTTAAAATTATATGCTTTCATGTTTCCTAGCAGCTTTAAATAGTTATGATTAAAGCTCCTATCATTAATTCAGGAAAAATCCAGTTTGCAGTATTATCAAGAAGGCAGCTAGAAAAAATCTCTGCACATCTTAACTGTCTTTGACTTTTTCTTTAGCTGCCAAGTGTTGCTAAAGCCAAAGAAAATGCACTGCCTTTTCAGGATGCTCTTCGTACATCCTCTTTGACAACTCATACCTGGTTTGCTTCTCTAAGCAGCACTAGAGGAGATTCCTTTAGAAAGCCTCATCATCTCAACAGTATACATCTTATACCTACTCTAAGAAACAATCAGAAAACATAATAAAATTGATTAAGTTGCCAATATATTGCCATCATCAGTTTCAGCTTTCACTATATTGTCAGAGACTGCAGAGGTGGTATCCCAAATGGTAGGTACAAATTAAGAGAAATAAATTAAATATATCATCATAAAAAAAGGAAAGGACTTAACAGCTTCCTCAGCTACTGACAATAAAGGAGATCTCAAATGTCATTTTAGTGTCTTTTTCTCTAAACCAGTTCTGTTTATATATGTTATATATGTAACAAACATAAATACTTAAAATTATACTATGTTAAGAGCTGGGAACTAGATTCAAGAGCCTGCCACACTGGCATTCTCACTTGCAGCTTTTATTAAAATTTTCCAGGTATTTCCACTTTGTTTAGACTTCTTTATGAGTTTGAAACATATAAGCAACATTTTGGATGGACTAATATGAGAAATCCACCTGCTAGGCGTTTTGTGCAGAGCAGAGCAAGAATCACTAGGAATGATGGGACTGATTCTGGTCTACTTTGCAACATCCAAGAACATTTCACAGAATGACAGAATTATTGAGGCTGGAAAAGACCTCTGAGATCATCGAATCCAGCCTACATCCCACCGCCACCACACTGGCTAGACCATGGCACTAAGTGCCACACCCAGCCTTTGCTTAAACACCTCCAGGGACAGTGACTCCACCACCTCCCTAGGATTTGCATGATCTGCCACTACGATACGTTAGCTGGAACAAGATCTGTCATTCAGATGTGAGCTTTCCCCTTACATTTTGTCTCAAATGTTTTCCTACTGAACAACAACAACAACAAAAGTCCATTTCCAGGTACTCCTAACTGGCAAATGGAACATCAAACATTTCAATAGTGCAGAGTCAGACTTTAGAAAATACAGGTAAGAGAATCAACTACCAGCTACGTGTCCTTATTTAGCAAAGCCTTCACTGATCATGCCTCTAGCAGGTAATGACAGATAGCAGTTCATTAAGAGTATTTTCACAGAAGCAGCTGCAACATTTGAAGTAAGCAGGTATCTTTCAAGGCAAGGGCTTTTGAATCCTCTCATAAGACATTCTGAATGGATTTCGAAATGGTGACCAGAATGTCCCTGAATATATTGTGAATTTCTGCTCACCCGTTTCCTGCTCCTTGTTTTATTCTTAGCCAGTCTCATAATGAAATTCCATTCATTTCTTCACTAATTTTGTTATTTTTAAAACCTTTTGACAAAACCAATATTATATTCTAGGTATTCTAAACTTGGACTAAATTTCTGGAACGATATGAGCCAAACTATACCGTGCAGAGTACCACAACACTGCAATGCCTTCTGACCTATGTTACTTGAATTTATAACGAGAATCATAACTGACATCTCCATCAAATGTTGTGGATGATTTCAAAACCGTTGAGTCACCGAGGTCGTATACGAGATGTTGAACTTCACTAAGTGACTAAATCAAAGTGTATTTTTGCTTCAGTGAATTCACAAGCATAAGCCACCCAATGGAAAATAATTTAGGGGTAACTCTTGTACTCATAATATATTTGTAGCTTACTAGCAGGTTTATCAGAATTTTTTAATGATGACTAGTAATTTTTAGTCTATGAACACGATAGAAATAATACAGCATTAAAAAAACTCAGTCTGCACAAGTATTCTCAGTTATATCAAGTACAAAATCCTCTGGAAGCCAAACTTTCTTTCTGGCAGGCCCCTAATCTCAAATGCATAAATACAAAGCACCTTATACTTTAGTCAGGAGTCTTCATGTAATTTTTTTGGGAAAGAAAAATAAAGGTTTTCAGTAAATCAAGATCTTCTGCTACAAAATGTCATGAAAAAGTTGAGGTTTTTTTTTTTCTCAAAAATAATTTTTGAAGTGAATCCCTTTTGAACTCTAGAAAATGTTAAAAATGTAATTGAAATAATAAAAGTAGTTCTAATTTTATAAACAAATCTGTTAGGTAACAGGTGTTTACATGTTATTTTTCACATGCCAAAATAATTAAAAATTCTGTCAAATACTCACCGCAAGTACTGGTAAAATACTAAACCAGTAGGAAACTTTCCACTTAGTTAAAATATACTTTTTAATTACTCATTGTATATTGTTAGTAACATAATTATTTTAACTTGTTCAAACTATCTATGATAACCAGGAGCTGGTTATAGTAACTGAAGCCAAATCAGTGAAGAAAGCAACAGGAATTTTAGTAGTATAATCATAAGAAACTCTTCTCTTTCCTTCAAAACCATCTGCAAACAGGAGAAAAAGAAGCTATTCACCAGCTCTTCCCACTGAAGGCCTTCTCACAAAAAAACCCAACCCAATACTTTAAATCTGGGAGAAAGATGTGAGTTTTGATTAGGTGGGGTTTTTTTCTGTTTCTTTGATGGTTTGATTTTTTTTTTTTCTCTCAGAAGAGTCCTTAAGTTTTATTCATCAGATAAAACCTAAAACTGCAACGAAGGCTGTCATCATTTCACTGTTAGTCAGAGATGAACCACAACCCAGAATAAGAAAAGGAACGCTGCAAATCTTTTTGAAAAAAAAAAATTCTCTGCAAAATTCACTTTCAAAACTTTATAACTAAATACTTGTGATATCCAGTATCAAAAAATATATGTAAAACACTCATCAGATGCAAGGTCAAAATCTACCCTGGATCAAAGCCCATTCTTCTACTTTTTCTAACTTAGTGTTAGCTCATTATCAGGAAACTGTTCCAGAGTGTCCGGGAAAGGAAACAGAACAGTGAAATCATCCTCCCAAATCAGGGTGTTTTCTGTCGGATGCTATTGCTACCTTAACTATCTTCTTTAAGTTGTTGCAGTCTATGTATTGCAATTACATACACATGCTAGGATTTCCCTCAAAGCTTCCACAACAGTTAATGAAAATACAAATTTTGCTAATTAATCTTTAATATGAAACTGGTTAAAATTGACAGAACAAATTTGCGTCCGGCTAGGTACAAGTGATCTAAAATCCACTCCTATGAAAAATGGAGCAGAAAGAAACATCTGAGATAAAGAAAGTTCTCAAGGTTTGAATTCCTGTCTAGAGGCCTTTGTTTTTATTTATTTTATTTTTTTTTTAATTACACCTCCAGAGCCTAAGAACAAAAATGTTCAAATAACCAGTTAAGAGGTGCATGTAAGCATTGCTCTGATTTAGGGAATTAGCTAGCATAGGGGTGAAATGATTAAAGACAAGGGGGATTTGAAGAAGACAAGGAGGGTTTGAAGAAAATAAAAAAAAATTTCAGAGCTTCCCCTGCACCCTGGTCACTTCTCACAATGCTGAAATGCAACAGACTTTTCTGCTTCCATGTTTGTAAGTTCAGTAATTGTGTTACTATCAATGAAAAGAGGTTGAATAACATGCACATGACATAGGATATGGACACATGGTTGGTTGTTTTTAAGAAAGATTGGAGTTACAGATTACTGACCTAAACAGGGTTTTTCCAGTAGGCATCAGTAGCTTTTATACATGTATTTCTATCTGTATACACACACACAGAAGCCTCTCTATCTGTCAGTCTTTCTCAAGTACTCTTGTTCCTCCTGCACTAAATTTGCTCTGGCAATAAGACTCCATAACTAGTTATTTGACCAAGTGTAGGTGACTAGAGGAAGAACCCATGATGAAAGTTTGCCCCTAGTACTATCAAAACAGGTAATATATTTCCTGAGGAGTTCG
This sequence comes from Megaceryle torquata, assembly GCA_024611175.1. Taxonomy (NCBI): domain Eukaryota; kingdom Metazoa; phylum Chordata; class Aves; order Coraciiformes; family Cerylidae; genus Megaceryle; species Megaceryle torquata. The sequence continues at coordinate 4,577 of JANIJG010015018.1, read as the reverse complement.
ATACTCCAAAAAGCCATTGATTTTTTTTCAGTGGAAGAAGTCATCTTTTGCATGTTCAGCAAACTCATCTCATAAAATATTTTCTCCCAGAGGAATTTTTCATTCTCTTAGTAGAATGAAGCCAGACTGAAGAACTTTTATAATTTAAAAATCATCATGTTAGTTCAAATGTAAGTTGGGTTTTCCTTCCTGCTCTTCCTAACGGGAAAATCATATATGTTGTCATGAAACAAATCACACATAAAAATCACGTATGCCTTTGTGAAACAAATAAAATACATCGTGTTTCCATGGCAAAGAAAATTTCCTAGCTATACCTAGCATAGTGTTTCACATACTTTTTTTTGGTATAGTGCTACTATTTGAGACCCGGCTCTTAAACTCTGTGGAATCTATGAATAGACTCTGTATTTTAAGTGAAAACCTGTAGCACTGCTTTGGCAAGTTGTCAATTGACAAAGCAAAAGAAGTAAAAGGTATTTCTTGTAGGCTCATATTTAATATGCTATGATTACACCATTATGTTGCTTACACTTATTGTACGAGGAACTCAAACGGCAGTGAGATCAACAGTGAATTTATGCAGCACTTTCTTCCAACAATATGTTGGAAGACAAATCTGCCTAAATGAAAATCCTTTAACATCTTGAAGTTAAAGCAGCCATTTCTCACTTTACCTCCCTTTAGTAGTGAATAATAAAGAACAACAAAAAAAATCTTTTACTGATTGTCTAAATTTTTACTTCTTCCCATCTGCCACTCCTCCTGCCATTTCCAGTGCTACCTGGAAAGCCTGTTGGGTTTAGCAGACACAAAATAAAGGAAGATGTAGTAAATCTCTCTTCAGAAAAAAAACAGCTCTTTCTTTACCTAAATAAACTCTAAACTATGGACTTTCTAGCTCACTCATGTACATATGTATTACTAAGGCATGTGCTGGTACAACATGGAACCCTAATGTGTCTTACTCTATTTGGTTAACATTGCTCTTTCCTCCCTGCTAAATTATACCCTTGAATGTACAGCATCAGTAAGTTAAGTTCAAGGTCGTCCGGAGGCTATAATCAAATGACTCCTTACTTTAGTATTGTCTGCTGCTCTCCAAGCAGCACTGCAACACTTGAGGAATAATGCAGTATTTTATATGGAAGTAGTTTACAAACTTATTTCAACATTTCTGCATGAGGTCTTTGCTTACTGTTAAAATAACCAAGCAGCTAGCTGGACTTCTCATGATCTTACCTGTATTTTATTTATACAGAATAATAGGATGCTAGTGTCTTAGAACACTTCAACTAATTGTAATGAATTAATTATATAGATTATTTTCTTTTCTGGCAGAAACAAGAATACTCCCTATTAGGCCACAAAGAGGCTTAAGGAAAACATAAAAAACCCTTTCAGTTGAATCCATCTGTATTTCTCTTTAATCCAAACCTCTGATTTCTGTTTAATAATCTGTTTCCTTTTATAAAAAAAAAAAATAATAACTTCAATAGCTTCTAATATAAGAAGTCAATTCTGAAGCTTTCAGAAATCATTAGCTATTTAGATTCCTTTTAAAAAAATTGATTAAATATTTTTGTTTAGTTTGCAGAAAAGCTGAATTGGTCCAATATAAAAGAATCTCAGGGCACAAGAACATTGCAAGAGAATTCAACTTGGCCCATAAACTTTGAGTTTAGGATTTGGTTTACTTACTACCACTGATAAATTTTATTTCCTGTAGGTTTTTAGTCAAGTATTAGAATTTTGTCCCTAAAGTAACTAGTGTACATTATGACTCCAGTGAAAAATTCTGGTGGCTGAACAACCCTGTAATCTCATTAGATCTCTTTAAAGACAAGAAACAATACCATCTGCTCCTTCCTAATAGGCACAAACTACTCTTTTCATATCATAAAACTGGAGATTACAGAGACATTCAGCAATGCAACAGAATCTATTTATTTTTTTTTGTAAACAAGCATGAAATACAAGGCTTCATTTCACATATTCAAAAATATTCAGATATGACATGAGGCAAAAGCCTTTTTATGTTAATCAAATAGCCTAATGTCAGCAATAGCTCTGCTGTTTAGCAGCTCATAGAAGCTGAAATGAAGGAAGAGGAAAAAGTATGTCTGAATAAATCCAGTCCTAATAAATTTTACCTACTCTGTCAAATTGTACCCTGCTAAACTTTCTCTACTGAAACATTTCAAGTCTATTTGAAACTATAAATAGCACCATTAAATAAATTTTACATATATATAACAATAGTGCCTAAGCACTGATCACTGGACAAGAGAATACTCTTACATGCTAAAAAAAAAAAAATAAAGTCTCCAAAGAAAAAACACAACATCAAAAGAAACATTTCTGCAATTTATGGCCACATGACATATGAGATATTATGAAGAAAATTATTTTTTAGCTAACTGTATCAAGTCTTATCAGGTAATAAAATACAGAGCTATTTAAGTGAACTGCCAAGGGAGGAGATCCTTAGACAAATGCTATGCTAAGGACATTAGATTTTGTGGCTATTTCTGTGACAACACATTGATCACAACTTTTCTCACTAATGAGTAGTAATTACCACTAAAGAGCAAGTGAAGCTATGTGGGAGATGTAGATAATCAATTTACTTGGTTTACCATGCAATCCAATGCATGGTAAATGACTTGGATTATATTGAATAGCTTTTCTTTCTGTTAATTGAAAAAATATACCAAATGAGGAGACAGAGTATAAAATGAGTTAATGTATTTTACTGAAAATTGTACTTTACATACATTTAGAGATACTTGTTATCTCATATCCTAGTTATTTTGAACTTAATAGTTACTGCACTCTGTTTTCATAAGATGTGCATCTCCTTCCTGGTGGGTTTTCTTTTTTTCTGTTTGTTTTGGTTTTGTTTTTAATGCAAATGCTCTTTCAAAATTAGATATTAATTTATATGACCTCTTCAAGATTTTTTGTAGAGCAGGTTGATTAACTAAAACTGTCTCTGAATATTTGAGTAAAGAAGTTAATTAGCTTCTCTTGTATTAATCCCATTTTGTTTTCCTTGTGAATATCTAATGCTTGCCTGCACAAACAATTGTTTAGACCTGCAAGTAAGTTTTAGTTTGTTTTCATTTAAGTTCCTGAGACATGTTTCACCTGGTATGTGATTTAACATAGTAAATGCACTGTTTCCAAAAAACAAAGCACAGAGATTCTATAGGATCCCTTCCAGGAAGCTGAGAAGCAGCTGAGTGAACCAGAGAAAACCCATTCTTTGAACAGGAATCCACATTCCCAGCCATAGCATTTTGGGATACTGAAAAGGTAGCAGTGCCCATATAAATCCTTGTGGCTAACAAAGGTGAGAGTTTTCAATTGATCTGTCTTGCCACATACCTGCTTCTCTCACATCTACTGTCGTCTGGCACAGAAGTAAAATTCACAGCCTGTCTCAACATCACCTCCTGTAATAGGTTTCCATATCTGGCAAATGCAAGACTTGGTTTACTCACCCTGCAGGTGAATCCTGCATGAGGGTTTCCTCTGTCCAGCATCCCAGGGATAAATGCCACTCCTTTTACTCCCAGGGTACTTGTCCTGTCCGTGATTCCCACCATCATCCTGCTACTCCAGCTGAGTACCATTAGGAGGAATTCAGTTGGCAAGCAGAGAAATTTCAGTTCATAATTTAGGAAGCACTGCTTATACTGAGGATTTCACTTATGTAGTACTTAAAGACATTATTCAGTTAAGTTCAGCTAAGACATCATTCTGGTGACATGACCAGTGGCATGCAATCGACCCAGTTTAGGTATTTTAAACACAAATCATTGGAATTTTTCTAAGAACTAGTTGAAGGAGTGGTAACACAATAAAGGAAGTGAGGATTTGAGGAAAAAAAGAGAAAACACACCAAAAAAAAAAAAAAAAAGTAATTATGTTCTACAAAATGTTTGTTCAACTGTTGTTAATGTTGGGAGCAATTGGGACATAGTAAACACCAGTGACAGTCAGGGTTATAGCTCTTCAATCAAATATCCATATACCTGATATGGGGTCAATGACTCAAGCCAAATACTAAGTAAAAAGCATGCATTCTCTGCTTTATGGTACTTCTCAATACTCCTGAGCGAGCAGGATCTACATTAATTCTCACAATAATAGGTATGATAAAGACCAAAGACCACAACATGATTTGAAGCTCTGTGGAAGGAAGAGGGACAAGAGTTAAAAAGCCAGAACTAGTATTTATATATGTTATTTTCCCCAGCTTAGATGCTGTATTTCCAGTAAAAAATGGTAAACTGAACAGCCTACCTCTCCTCCCCAGAAAATTTAAGATCTAAAACTTCATGCAAGACTTCGGAATTAGTACTTTATTTGAAAAAATGAGAGGAAAGGGAAAAGGAAGGAAAGGAAAAGGAAAAAAAAGAAAAAAAAGGAGAGGGAGAGGAGGAAGGGAGGGAGAGAAAGGAAGGGAGGGAGGGAGAGAAAGGGGGAGAGAAAGGGGGAGAGGGAGAGAAAGGGGGAGAGAAAGGGGGAGAGAAAGGGGGAGAGAAAGGGGGAGAGAAAGGGGGAGAGAA
>JANIJG010015017.1:37557-47731 GCA_024611175.1 Megaceryle torquata | reverse complement strand
AGCTGGGATTGTTTCTGCTGTCATGTTAAAAGGTAAAGCTGAAAAGAATACCCAGGGGCATCTTTTCACAATGTATAAATACATAATGGAGAAGGAGAAAGGACTTAAGAAAATAGAGGAGTTAAGAAAATGGATACTTTCTTCAATGATATCTAGTAAATGGACAAAAGGCAACAGGCACAAACTGAAATACAGGAAATTCCACTTACACAAAGAAACACCTTTTTTTTTTTTTTCCATGAGGATGATCAAATACTGGGATAGGTTTCTCAAGAGATGTTGTGGAGTCTCCATTCCTGGAGATGGTCAAGACCCTGTATGTTGTCCTGGGAAACTTGGTCTAGATAACCCTATCCTGAGCAAGGGATTTGGACTAGATGATTTCCAGATCTCCCATAAAACTCAATTAATCTGTTCTTCCGTGATTCTGTGTACAGCAGCATTGTCATCTTCTCTCTGTAATCAAAGAACAACTGCAGTGGGCAACCTGCTGCCTCTTTGTGAAGCTCAGTGGTGCACACATTAGGCTGCTACTAACTAAGATTCTCTGGGGGTCTGTGGGAAAGAGCACCATATTTCTGAAGTCAGTTCAGATCAGGTATGAACCAGCCTACTGACCCAGACTTCTCAACATTGATGAAGAACTTGTTACACACAGACTTACAATTTTAGGCAAATTTAGAGTTACTAAACAGCTTTAATAGAATTTCAGGAAATCCACAGTTACAAAAAGTACATATCAACAGGATGACTGATTGAGAGTTTTCCCCCATATTTGATGCAGAATTTATTTTAGATGCAGTTATTATGTTAGATGCATAAAACTTTTTCTGATGTGTAAAATAATTTCCATTCTGAAAGGGTGAAATGTGAGGGATGATAAATATAAGCAAAGCCAATTGGGTCCTCTGGCAGGTTAATAAGCTATGAAGTTGGAAACAACAGGGCTTGACTGAGACCACCACCACTATTCAGTGGAACTCTCGATTATGGAGAATGAGGATTGCAGTGTGAGGCATTAATAGTTTTTGAGAGTATGTAGAGAGGCAGCAATGGCAGTCTTTTACCTCTTCTGTCTTGCATTTTTCTCATGGGTGGCAAAGTAAGTTAATCAGTTCAATACCTTTCTGTGTTACTCTAGCAGTGTTCAGAAGGAATGCTTTTGTATTCAGAGAAGTATAAATCGGAGTATATATTTTTGTGACATTCATGCTGGCTTAGAAGACAACAAAATTATTATGTATTCTGGGTTTTCATTTCCCTTATATGTTCTTCAGCTTCAATGTTCCTCCCCAATGCACTTTTATTATGTTTTCTGAACAGGGAATAAAATGGTGACTTCTGAAATACTTATCTGATTACCTTCTAAAGGTTTTACTTACAACACTGTGTGGTTTTGTATAATGCAAATGGGAAAGGATGACAAAATCTCACAGAAACATCTTGTGAAAAAGGTATATTTAATAAATTTACCTCAGTAGGTCGGCTTCATTTTGATAGGTCCTTTGATTTAATGCAGACATTTTGCAGTGCACTGTAGGCTGTCCAAATCTAAAAAACTATGATTTCCCAAAACAATAATGTAGAAAATGTCTTAAAGAAGCATCAACATCTTGCAGCTGGGTCAGAATCACCATCTACTAGATTCTTCATTAGGGTAACAGAGCAAGAATGTGACAGCTAACATCTTATATCAATGTATGTCCTTGTAGACTTGTCAGCTAGAAGGCAAAAGAAAGCCAGAAAAGTTACTTGTTCTCTAAAAATGTATTCTGGAAGAAAAATCAACATTTTAAGCTCACAAATGATACTGAGTAGACCAAAAATGCAGATTAAGGTCGAATCACACTTTATCTAAGACAAACAGAAACATCTTATAAGGATGAAAGTAGAATTGTTTTGAGTTTTGAAGTAATTGTTTATTTTTTTATAAAAATGTTTTAGAAGTCCTATTTATATATAACTGCACAATACCCTACCTGCAGCCTCATTTTACAAAAAACTCATTATTAATTAAGAAGTTAATTTGCAAATATTACAACAACAAATTGTAAAATATTACAGTAATGGTTGCAGAATTCAGCTATGATCATATAGTCATAGAATGGTAGGGCTTGGAAGGGACCTCTGGAGATCATTGAGTCCAGCCCCCCTGCCAGTGCAGGTACACTTGGACAGGCCACACAGGAACAGATCCAGGCAGGTCTTGAAAGTCTCTAGAGAAGGAGACTCCACAATCGCTTTGGGCAGCCTGTTCCAGGGCTCTGTCACTCTCACAGTGAGGAATTTTTTCCTCATGTTGAGGTGGAACTTCCTGTGTTTCGCCTTGCTACTATTACCTCTTGTCCTGTCACAGGACAGATTAGGCAGACAATAGATTTAAGCCATTATTTGAAAAAAATGTCTTTGAAAGATTTTGGGTTAAAAAGCTACCTCAGTCTGTGTTATCTGTCCAAAGTCTCTTCTAGTAAGCATGAGTAGGTGAATGAAAACACTAAACACAGTCAAAGGCATTTGAATTCTCGCCTATCTCTAAATTTAAGTTTCCTGGATGAGAATCAAATGCCTAATGCTTCCAGTTACCTGAGATACACAGCACAGAAAATTCTGAAATTCCCTACAAAGAAGGGCTCAATATTTTAAGACAGATGTTGGAAGGACCACTGTTCTCATTTTAGCTAGTAACTGAGTGATCAGAAGACCCTCCTGGGAAATAAGAGTTTGAATTGCTAGAGCTTGAAAATGGACTTGAACCACATTTGTCTCTGCTTTGTGATTAAATACCAGGTATTACACAGAAGACCAGATCAACTTCCGATTATTAATCTAGCAGTTTTGCATTGACCACAACACTTTCAGTCTGCACTATTCTTTGCAGTTCATAAGCCAAGTGATCTGTGCAGTGTAGCATTGAATCTCTCCCCAGAGTTTGATTCACCATTCTTCCTCAGCTCCATGAAAGACCTCCTGGATTCAGCTAGTGTTCTAGCTCTTGGTTGAAAATTCAATAGATTTTTATAGATTATGATACAACTGTTTAGATAACAAAGAGAGTCAATGGCTTCACTTTATTATTTTTCATCACATAGTCCTTTTTCTAATAAGCCTTTAGTAATGAAACTATGATGAGCAACTGCTACTTCATCAGAGAATTCAAACAAGTGAGTGCTAGGTCACTGATCTCTCTTATTTAGAATTAAACTTGTGGCCTTAAGTTTGGAAACAGTGAGATAATTAGGATAATCATAATGAATACTTATGACAATTATGAAGAGTCTGTATAGGTTCTTACATTGCAATCTAAATGCTTGCTATAAGTGAATAAAATGGCATGACTATCATCTTGTGTTTTAGTTTTCCTTCATCCTTCCCTCAGAAAGAGGACTTCATATCGGATTTTATTTTGGTAGGGATTTATTTCTTCATATAGTCTGTTATGGATAAGATTACGTATGATTTAAGGTCATTGTATATTGTGCACATACACGTATGGTGCTGTATATATTAATGAAAGCAAGCTCACAAGTATGTATGTTACACTTGGAGTTGAAAACCATGTGGCTTCCTGAAGAAATTGATTATCTTATTTCCTTTAATCTCCAAAGAAGCACCTTTCATTGCAAAGGTAGAGGTAGACTTGTACCTTTACTGTAGAAAACTCTGTTATGAGAGTTTCTCATTCTATCTGTTTTTCAGTTTCAGACACATTTATGTGTTCTGCATTCTGGTTTTGAAGGGAAAAACATGTCTTGAACTTGATAAAAATCTGTTTGCTTGAGAAATATAATAAACCAAAGAGAGAGAAAAATAATCTGGGGCACTTAATCAATGGGAAGCAAATAACTGGAATGTGGTGATGTCAAAAAAGATATTAATTGCCTGATGGAAAATTTGTCTAAGGTTCCACTACTGTGTGAAGGAGTAAGAGGCTATATGCTTAATATTAAAGACCAGGAATATTGCTCTACACAACACAGTTGTGAATGTAGCTAGAGGAAATGAGAGAAAAGCCTGTAGGACAAGAAAATTTCTCTATAGAAGGGCAACTTCAGTGATTCAGTTATGAAGGAAATGGTTTGCAAAACAAGGACTAAGGGCTGACTGGTAAACACTGGAAAAATCATCAATGAAAGAATTATAGCATATCCTATGTAATGTGCCCACCTATTTGACAGCTCTATACATCAGACAACACAGGGATTATTACTCTGTGATAGGATTAAATCTTCAAAAACTATAATTTGAAAGTGAGTGAAATTGAAATTAGGCCCTTCAGTGATGACTTTCAAGTAAAATTTCTAACAAACTATAAAACCCATCACTGTAGGTCTTTCTCCTCACCTGGCCATATACTTGTAGGAATTTATTATTTTCATACTTTTCTCCCACTGTAAAATTTTTCAAAGGGAAGTCTGATAGACACAAATACTGTTACATAGCCTTTTCAGGACTGCAAAATGGTCTTTATGAAATATGTCATTTTTCTACAAATACCCCAAAATAATTCTAAAGTATTTTTCCCTACTGTCACATGAATTTTTTCACTTTGTTTTTTGTCATTCCCAAATGTCATATCTAGACAAATATTTAAATGCTCCTAGGACCTTAGTTCAATGAGTATTCAAATTGTGCTGTCAGATGATGCAGTGGTATTTTCTTTCAATGGCAGCCTGACTTCCTTGAGAGATTTGTTGTCAAGTATCAACCGGAATCTCTTGTTACTGAAAAAGAAAAGAGTTTGTCACGTAATGTTGTAGGCACGTCTATGTCTAAAATGTCTTAAGCAGAATTTCTCTGGTTTAAACATAGTTACAAATAAGGTCTGTAGTTGATTGGGATGTTAGACTACCATGCAAGTACATCATGAGTGTAGCATTTACTTCGGTCATACATGAAAAGTCAGTTCTCTCCTCTAGGTTCCATTATGCAAAGGCAAACCACACTGACATCAGCAGATATATACAGATACAATCCAGAACAGAACTAGCCTCAAATTTTAAGGCTATTAAACAGAAGGAAAAGACACAATTATTTCTGTCAAACATTTAAGTCCTTCCTAATGTGGCCATTCTCCAACCTTATCACAGCAAAAGCACTCTTCACCCTGTTTAGAGAGGCAGCAGTTATTCCTTGTCAATTAGAGTCTCAGTCACTGAACTATAAACAGCTGGTGGTGCATAACCATCATCTCAGTTTAAAATTATAGTACCCTTTCATCTACATTTTTTTTTATTTCCACATGTTCACTAAAACTCCTGCCATAAAAAATATCTTATCCTGCCTTTAAAACTGCTAAATAAAACTAGGAGAAATGGTACAACAGTCTGAAATTATAATGATGGTTATGCATCACCAGCTGCTTGTAGCTCAGTGATTTAGTGTCTAATTGACAAGGGATAATTACCTCTCCCTGTATAAGGTGAAGTGTGTTGTCAATCTCTCGATACTACTCTCCAGCCTCTAAATATACATTACAAAATAAAGTTGAGAAAATAATTTTATTTTTACAATTTTCTGGATTTTATTGTACCAAATGTATAAAAATAAACAAATTAATTGCTTGTTTTTAAAGAATACATTATTAATAGTAGCTATTAATGAAATTTTTTACATCAATGTTTTTAAAGTGTGGACTATTAGAAACTGAAGTATGCATTTTTGGCACTGTAGTTTATTCTGACTTTACAACATAAAATAAAATTCATTGTTGATTGTTTTATATACTTTAATTGTATCAGGCATGATTTTCCAGACAATACTGACAATCATCTATAGAACTCATCTGTTAGAGCAAAAGCAGTGAAAATTTCTCTGTGATAACCTGTACATCCAATACTAGTGGTTAATTACATTAACCAGGTAATTGAGTTGTCATCTCTCTTCTCATTCTGATCAACTCTTGACATTTCATTTTAAGCAGGAATACCATTTAGTTATTACACATTATTGAAAGCAAGAAAGACATTTAGGGTAGAATTGTTTTTGTTGGCTCAACATATACCACTGTAATTATACGATCTGTATCAGGCCTTGGAAAAGCTCCTCCTGGGGACTGGCACCTCATTTCCAGCTGTTTCTGGCTTCTCTCTTTACAGGTTCATCATTTCTGCAAGCACTACAGTGTATGAAGAGTGCTATGAAATGGATTAGTTTCAAAACTGGGTTTTGGCTGCTGCTGCTGAAGAAGGAAGTGCCACTTCTTCCTGCCTACACTGTACAACCATCTTGTTGCAAAAAGTGGTCCTGCCTTTCTCAGTCTCAGTGGGAGGTGCTGTGCAGCACTAACCCCCTGACTTAAATAAAGAAAAAGCACTTCTATAGATTTCATTTTCAAGACTATTAACAAACAGGTCTGATTCCGCAAAGAACCATGGGACTGTTAGTGCCACTACAAGGGAGAAAGTGGAAGGACATAAGCAGAGGCAGACAAAGAATGGTCCCAAAGCCAACACAGTCTTACTTCAACTTATGTTGCCATGAAATCCACAGCTATATACCAGTTACCTCATTTTTGGTGTCAGTTAACTTCTACATGTCATTTTTTGATGAAGTGAATCATCCTTTTTATTCATCTATTTTTATCTATTTTATGCATCTATAGACTCCATATGACTTTCTACTTCAAGATTTCTAAGTTAGAAAAGTAAAGTCTCAGCTTCTGTGTATATAGTTTTTTGTAGTATCATTTTCCTGAGGGAAAAAAAAACCAAAAAACAGTGAAATTTAAGAAAGTAGCTAAAAAATTTTTGGTGATCTGCAATGTCCACAGGTATCTAATAAATACCATCTATGTACTTCCACTATTGCTGCTTTTTCTTTAATCAGTTGCTGCCTTCACAGACTGACTTCAAAGAGATGTCAATTGTGTAGACAGTGGTGGTCACAAAATGAATGAAGAGAATGGGAAAGCAAGCTAGTAATTTCTTTATCCAAGAAAATTAACACAGAAGACACCTGTTACTGCACTAAAAGGAAACTATCTAAACTGAAGTTTCTTTAGACTAGAAAATATCTAACAAACATAACACAACTTGCTTGATTATACTATCTTACCAATGACCCTAATTGAGCTGGAGGTTTTGGAGTCCAGTGCAATGCCCAGACTAGGAAATCACAAAATGACAGATGAAAGCTTAAAGCATAGGATCAAATCCAAGAGTAACATAATGTATTAGTGTATCTTCAGAGGCAAAGACACTGATGTCCATATTGCTTATATGAGTTTCAGTGAAACTTCTGTTATCATTGAGATTTTAATTATTTAAATAATGTATTTTCATAGAACTGATAACTCTAAAACAATTATAAATGTAACTCATTAATATGATAAAGTCAGCTGTGCAGAAAGCTCACTCCATATTTACTAGTGACTTTTACACTAATACAGTATTCAGGACTCATGCTCTAGTATTAATAAGAGAATAAAGAACTAGATCAGTTTCTCTGAATTTCTTACATTCTTTCAGAGTTTTGCTAGTTTTAAGGAGGTTCATATCAAGTAAGTTGTCTCCTGAGTTTGAAATCCAACCTTTACATAAATAATGAATTTTCTCTTAAATAGATGTTTTAACAATAGAATATTGTGTGTCAGTTTCTTTGTATTTATTTTTGTTTGTTTGTTTTGTTTGCTTTGTTTTGCTTTTTTCCCATGGGGTTTTCTTATTTTAACATTGCTATGATTTTCCAGCAGCATATTTCCCTTACAAAACATGTAAGGATCACTGAAGTTTTACTTCACTTCCTTCTTTTATGACACTTTCCTGTAACTGGAAAGTATCCTCAAACTATGAACTATCTCAAAAGAAGTTTTACATTCACTAGAGATTTTTGTGAAGTAAAATTCTGGTATGCCAATGTGAACTAGCAAAAAAGTTCCTGAAAATAAAGGAATATTAGGTTAATATTCTAGAGTTTTTGTCTGGCATTTCATATATCGTCTTTGAAAATATTTCTTAACTACCAAAACCTGTAATTGCATGTATCCACATGTAATTACATGCAGAAGACATCCAGATACTATTAATAGGAACTGATGAATTACAGCTGAGGGAATTGAAATGTATTACAGGTCATTTGCTCTGCCCCTTATTTATCATGAACAGCTTTAATCAGCCTTCAGTATGTAATAACCACAAAGTATGATTTTGAAACAAAGAAAGGATTAAATATATAAAGACAAGGGCACATGTTAACAAGGGAAAAAAGTGTTTCCTGGGCTTGATATTTTCTTTAAAATATTCTTAAACAAATCTCTATAAAATTTGTATAATCATCTTTCTATAATAATTTATTTTTCTTCTATCACCACTTTTTCCAGAAATAAAAATCTATATATTACTATACTTTACACCTCTAAATTTCCCTGCATGCTACTTTCTTCTTGATAATATAGATTTTAGGAGCTGACCCATTCCTTCTGTGGTAAAATGAGATGAGCTGAGATTGAAGAGATCCCTTTCATATGGGGGAAAATGTGTATGGGAATGCATATGGTTAACAGTTCCTCCTAGCAACATAGTTTCAATGAGTTATTGTATGGGTATGGTCACATTTTTGCAAGTGACATTTATAACTGCTTCTGTCAATATTTTTTGACTAGTGCTGAATGATACGTAATCCCAAGAAAAGCACAATCCTATCTAAAACACGTACCCTAAAATGTTGCTTAAAAACTCTTATTCCTTCTTTCCATGGAGCAACAGATACTGCAAAGGGAGTTCCTTAATAAGTGTTGAATGTCTCTCAAAATTCCAGGCTCTACTTCAGCCTAATCATACAAAAATATAAAAACATATCAAATTTGAAGCAATGGGTATGCTTTGAAATATAAAGTTTTCTCATTTTTTTCAATTACTGTGCAGTAATATTCTATTAAGCAGGTCTTTTTACCTAGATTCATAGAAAGACATGATGTAAGACATGATGGAATCAAATGGTTTAACTCACTATAATGCTACTATAAGGATATGTGCCTAAAGCCTGCTGCTTTTAGGGTACTTGGTCAAGGAGATTTTCAGTGCAAAAAAGGATAATAAAAAAGGGGGAAAGTCATAAACAAGAAAACAATCAGAACCATATAATTGTAAAATCATAAAATCATAGAATTATTTAGGGTGGAAAAACCTTAAAAGATTGTCAAATCCAATGGTTAACAGAGCACTGCCAAGTTCACCACTAAACCATGACCCTAACCGCCTCATCTATGTGTCTTTTAAATACCTCCAGAGATCTTCCAGTGCTTGGCAGACCTTTTGGTGAAAAAAATTTCATAATATCCAACCTAAAATCATGACTTGAGGTGGTTTCCTCTTGTTCTGTCAGTTGTTATTAGGAAGAATACACCAACACCCACCTCTCTATATAACTTCCTTTTAGGTAGTTGTAGAAAGCAGTAAAGTCTGCCCCGAGCCTCCTTTTCTTCAGGCTAAACAACCCCAGTTTCCTCAGCTGCTCCTGCACTAGCTTTTGTGCTCTTTAGATGCAGTCCAGCACCTCAATATCTTTGTTGTAGTGAGAGGCCCAAAACTGAACACAGTAGTTGAAGTGTGGCCTCATAGAAACACAAACTCTATTGATAAATAACAGAGGCAGTAATGACAAAAACATCTGTTCACTCACACTAATCAAGAAGCGTATGTGGACTATGGGAACATTTATTTCATTAAGATTGTCTGATGAAGGACCCTGTCAAATGGGTTACTGAGGAAAAGGTGGAAGCCATAAACTAAGTATGCATAGAGACACAAACCTAAGACAAACATAGCAGAAACAAAGACAAGGAACAAACCTGATCAACCATACTAATTGATGGACAATCAAGAAACTGCAGGCAAAGCTGGGCATTGCATATAGTAAGGATGCAAAACTGTGGTTGGCACTATGCCAAAGCAGAGCAAGGAACAAAGAAAACAGACAGAATAGGGTATAAAAGGTACTGGTTGCATACAAAATGGTCAGTACCAGCCTAAGAACCTGAAGAAAGAAAATAGAAAATATAGGGAATTTTACTGTCACATACATTCTCACAGAATTCATATGATACAAGATAAATGGGAAGTTTTAATTCTGAATATGTATATATCTATCTTCCCCCCCCCCCCCCAAAAAAAAAAAAAAAAAAAAAAAAAAAAAAAAATTTTTCTTTAAACGAAGATATTTTTAAAAAAAAATTATA
>JANIJG010015017.1:0-23645 GCA_024611175.1 Megaceryle torquata | reverse complement strand
ATATTATATTTTATGAATATATGAATATTGTTTTATTCCTTCCTAATTTTGGTTTTGCTTTTATTTTGTCCTACTTACTGTAGTCCATCAAAAAAAAAAAAAAAAAAAAAAAAAAGGTTTCTATAATAATATTAACCATTTAATTGGATCACCTTGATATTTTATGTAAGACATTTATAATGACCATGGTCTGTTGTCAGATGTTCAAATGTCCTCATAATTCTGTTATTTCACCTTTACTGAACAAAAAGTGATTTTTAATTAAAATAAATTTAATAAATATCAATGTTCCTTTTTCCTACTTTTTAAGAAACATTTTAATTTTTATGAATTTAAGTAATGTTACATTTTTTCTGATGATTCAGGTAAAAGGATTTTTGAGCTTATTCAAAGTAATAGGCTGGAAGTATTGACAACATCATTACTGAGCATCTTAAGAAATAAAAGTTTTGATTTCTGCATTAGTTAATGCCTAGGAATATCACTTTGATGATACATATGCTAGAGGTTTGGAAAAAGCCAGTTCTGTTTAAGAACAAAATTAATCATAAATATACTATTTAAGAAATGTTATTTCACTCTAATAAGAAACATTATCTCATTAACAGTCTTATAACATGACATGTTTGACTCATTTCAGTAACATATAATGTCTTCACATGTTTTAGATAGCAATAGTTACAAAAGGAGAAGAAAAAAAAAAAAAAAAAGAATGCTTCCCTCTGCTTAGATTTATCACTAAAAGTATTTTAACAATGTTGTTGGAAAGCTTGAACCAATGATCAGAACAAAGTATAACCAAGAATATGAGTCAGTGTGTCAGAATAAGCTATGTAGAAGTGAAAAAAATCGCCATGTTGACCTGAATTAGTAAATTACAAGAAATGGAAATTATCTTGCTGCTATTTTTGCAGTCATTTGATTTAAGTTGTCACAAACCAGGCAGATAAGTGAAAATAGGAATCTGTTTTATAAGGATCATCCCTTTTTTTCTTTTCATATTCATGCATTTTCTCTCCTACTTGCTACTTATAATAGACAAGACAGGAAGTTTAAAAAGTAGATGGATGGTGAGCCATTGAAGGTGGATTACAAGATAAAATAAAACATATGTTTGGGGGTTTTTTTATCACAATAGATTAATAAATGTTTAATATACAGGATGAGGTCAATAGTGTGTATATATCAGTTGCTGCTGTGACCTTTTGGCAGATTAGGACTTTAAATCCTAGCTTTTTTAGGTGAAATGATAAGGAAATAGACATTTAAAAGATAAAGAAAGTACAAAATACAGTAAAATGGAAACCAAAGGGATTAGATATTCAGCTTTCAAGTTTAATACAAATGGAGAACAAAGATGCAGATTTTGTCCCAACAATGATGAATTACAAAGTAGGAATGTTTCTCATTGTAAAAGTTACAAGAAGGATAAATGAATAATGACAGCAGATAATGGATACAGTATCTGTGCAGATTAATTTGAATGCAAATTTAATTTCATACACAATTGAGAGGTGAAATTTTCCTAAGCTGTATCCCTCATCTGTTAAAGAAGACAGTCTTTAAGGAGTCACGTTTATAGATTTGAAATGGCATATTAAGATCAGTGGGTAGGGTTCCTCTTTGTAACATTCTTCACTCTATTATCCACAAAACCAATTGTGCCTTTCCAGGGTTATTAGCAACAAAATGACAAGCTAACATCAAAATCGTAAGCTATAAAAATTTCCTTTCCTCTTTGCTTATCTGAATGTGGTTTCCTTTTAACTTTGGAGAAGTGTTTCCAACACAGCTGGAATGATTTGGAATAATAATATAAAGAAGAAAAAGACAGAGATATAATTTCTGATGAAGGATCAAAATAAAGCAGTGACTCTAAATAATTAAAACAATGCCCCAGGCAAAAATCCATTAGTCCAAGGCAAAAAGGATATCTCATTGAATAGCTGCAAGAGTATCAACAAGAAAAAGGATTCAAGTGCCAAATGATGCTGAAGATCTACATCAACTGAGTTATAAATTGAACAATTCTGAAACAGCACCTTGAACCTGGAATCCTAATGGTTAAATGTCTTTATGAAATTATTATCAAACTCATGTGGCTTTGGAAACTTTTTACACATGCTAAATAATCCTCTCAAATTTTCCTAGGGGATTTCTGACATTTATGGATTAGGAGAGCAGAATCTTCAACATTTTCCTTTAGAGGTAGAAGAATTAAAGGAGTTCCTTTTATTTTTTTTTCCCCTGTTCAAAAAGAGTTTGTCCTACATAGGAGAAAGAAGGCAATATTATTTATTTATTTTGAAAGAAGCAAGAACAATAGAAAATGAAAATATTTAGGAAGCTCAAAACTCTGGAATCTTGCTAGATAGAAGAATAACAGGTTGCTTAAGTTTTTGTTTCCTTTATTTTAAAAGTACACCTTTTCACATATTGTGACAGAGCTGTTCAGCCACGCAAAGTGAATGAAAGGCATAAAAATGTCCTAGATGACAGATGCAGGTAATAATATCATTCTGCTTCTTCAGTCAAGTATCTGTGTCACTTCAAATTGCCCTGTGCATTCACTACACCCTGTCATCATTATTTCTTTCTATCTGGATGGTGTTTCAGACAGATAGCCCCCTTTATACCTCAGCCTTAGGTAATCATGGAAGAAATCAAGCAGCTGCACACTCAGTGTCAACCGATATAGAGACATAGAGTCAAGTGCCATTAGTGAACATCTGGCACTAAAAGACAAACTATTTTAGTATCTCTGCTAGTGAACATATAGACATAGTAAAGTCTTTCTCTCTTCATGCCATACCGTCATTGCAACTCTCCTCCAAGAGCTCTGTCCACATTTTGCACACTGAACATTTCATTTCTCACAGGAGAAATACCAAATACCCAAATACCCTATGGGATAATGTTATCAATTTGCTTTACTTTATGGAGAGCAAAATATTGTTCCTTTCTATAAGACACTGCTTTTCATTTATTCCTTTAGTCCTTCTGCTTTTTTTGGGGGTGAGGAGAGAGAGGGGAATAGAAGATTTTTTTTTTCAATTTATTTTTCTTTATATTTGGACGGTTCTCTTAATCACTAGACAGCAAGTCTGTCACTTTGAATATCAATCAAAGCATCATACTGTTAAGCAACATGTTTATTTAAGTTCCAATCTTTTCAGGTTTCCATAGTAACTAGGGTTTAGTACAGACTCTTGTAAACTGATTATAAAAGTTACAGTAGCTCTGAAAAACTGACACATTTGGATTTTGTTTTATTGTTAAAAATTGATCTTTTTATAATGTATGTTATGGTCAGACATATGAACTCAAAAATGTTAAAAAGTTAGACTTGTATATATGTTAAAACATATAATTATAGCTGTATGTTAATATAATACAATATAGATATTTAAATCTATTAACAGTATGCAGAACAATGTGTGTGATATGTGATATATGTTACAAATAAAGAATAAAAGTACGAAGTATACAAAAATATTCATTATGAAGACCTGTCTACTACATGAAGGGAGACACAAGTTCAAGTGAAATTGAATCATTTTCTCCAAAAAATTTGGGGATTCAAAGGCAGTGCCATAAATTTTCACTGAGTCTGCTGCTATTCGTGATACTCATAGGCAAAAAAGCTGCAGCTATCTAATATACACATACACAATTGTAAGAAGGCAATAAACTTTATCCAACTGTTTTATGACATATATAAAATAAATTGATGAATGTCAGTTCAATTATTTGTGATACCTCCAGAAAACTTACTGTATCATATTCCCCTGTTGATTACCTTAAAACCTAGCTATTGTAAAATTGGCACAGAGACCAAATTGCCCTCTAGACCTTGTCAAAGGTGAGACATAAAGCAGAAAACATCATTAAACAAGTGCATCTACCCTTTATGCACTTGCTCATGCAATATTTTGTGTAGTTCAGTTCTCATTTTGCAAAAGGGAAAGAGAATTTAAATATACATACTAGGAACAGTCAGAAATGTCAAGAAAAAATGGTGCAGAATTAGAGTTATTTAGCCTAGCCTAGCAAAGATGCAAGTGAGGGGATCTATGACATCTGTCTATAAAAAGCTATGAGGTATCCAGTGAAATGAGCGAGTAGCAACTTGAAAAGCAAGTAATAAGTTCTTCCCCTTTGTCCCATTTAATTTATAAACCCCACTGTCTCAGGAACCTAAGAAAATTAATACAGTATATAATGGATTCAAGGAAGATTAAATAAATTAATGAAGGACAGATCCATCTGCCACTGCTCGATCATAGAATCATTTAGGTTGGAAAAGACCTTTAAGATCATGAAGTCCAATGGTTAACCCATCACTTACAAGTCTACCACTAAAGATCCAGCAGTGTACCTCTCCTCATAGGTTCTTCTACCCCTTATATCACAAAATTATCCTCAGTGCTCTGCAACAATCTCCTGGAATCTGTGTGCCTAGCTGTGTTCCAGCAAATATCAGGGTGGTTGAAGTTTCCCATGAGGACCAGGGCCTGTGATCTTGTGGCAACTTTCAGCTGTCTGTAAAAGGCCTCATCAAACTCATCCTGATCAGGTGGCCTGTAGTAAAAACCCACAACAGTGTCACCCAGTTCCTTCAGCTGTTCTTCATTAGATTTATGCTCTAGACCCTTCACTAGCTTCCTTGCCCTTCTTTGGATTCACTTCAGCATCTCAATGTACTTCTTATACTGAGGGGTCAAGAACTGAACACAGTACTAAAGGTATGGTCTCACCAGTGCTGAGTACAGAACGACAATCACTTCCCTACTCCTGCTGGCCACATTATTTCTGATACAAGTCAGGATGCTTGAAGGTAACTTCTAAGCTGTTTGGAGAGTATTTTAAATGAATGACAAATTAGGAAAAAGGAAAAAAAAAAAAAAAAGAATGCCAAAGATTGTCCTCTTTTGTCTTCATTAAGTTCATTAAAAAACAATACCACAGCTAGAATCCCAAATTTCTTTATGTGGTCGTAAAAAGATACATTTTCTAGGTAACAGTCTAAACTCGTTTTTCTGCTGTATTTCTTGACCTTCATCTGTGGAATACAAGTTACTTCTATGGGTTATTTCCTACAATTTTATAAAGAAGTTGCAGAGAAATCAACTTATATTTTAATTCATAGAATCATAGAATGGCTTAGGCTGGAGAAGACCTTAGAGATCATCTAATACAACCTCCCCACCATGGGCAGGGATGCCTCTCAACTAGACTAGGTTTCTCAAGGCCTCATCCAATCTGGCCTTGAATACCTCCAGTAAGGAGGCATCCACAACCCCTCTGGGCAATCTATTCCAGAGTCTCACCAACCTCGTACTGAGGAACTTTTTCCTAAGATCCAGTCTAAACCTATTTTGCATCAGTTTAAAACCATTTCCCTCATCCTATGCCTGGACACTCTTGTGAAGAGTCCCTCTCCAGCCTTCCTGTAGGATCCCTTCAGGTATTGGAAGACAGTTATAAGGTCCTCCTGGAGTCATCTTTTCTCCAGGCTGAACATTCCCAGCTCCCTCAGCCTATCCTTGTAGGAGACGTTCTCCAGCCCCTGGATCATATCTGTGACCCTCCTCTGGACTCGTTCCAACAGATCTATGTCCCTCCTATGGTGATGGCACCAGCACTGGATGTAGTATATGAGGTAGGGTCTCACAAGAGCAGAGTAAAGGGGAAGAATCACCTCTCTTGATCTGCTGGTTGCAGTCCTCTTGATGCATCCTAGGATACTGTTGGCCATCTGAGCCGCATGAGCACACTGCCAGATCATGTTGAGTTTCTTGTCAATCAACAGCCCCATTCTCTTCAGGACCACTCTCAACCCACTATGTACCCAGTCTGTAAATTGTGCCTGGGATTGGCCCAGCCCAGATGCACGACCTTGCACTTTGGCTTGTTGAACCTCATGCAGTTTGCATTGGCCCATTTCTCAAGCCTGTCAAGGTCCCTCTGGATGGCATCCCTTCCCTCAAGTGAGTCCACCACACTGCACAACTTGGTGTCATTGGCAAACTTGCTGAGTGTGCACTCTATGCCATCGTCCATGTTGCTGACAAAGATATTGAACAGCACTGGACCCAGAACAGACCCCTGAGGAATTCCACTTGTCACTGGTCTCTACCTGAACATCAAGCCATCGATCACAACTCTCTGAGTGCAACCTCCTAGCTAGTTCCTTACCCATCAGGTGGTCCATCCATCAAGTACATGTCTCTCCATCTTACAGACAAGGATGTCATGTTGGACAGCATCAAATGCTTTGCACAAGTCCAGGTAGATTACATCAGTAGCTCTTCCTATATCAACCAGAGTTGTAACTCTGTAGTAGAAGGCCACCAGATTAGTCAGGCACAGTTTGCCCTTAGTGAAGCCATGTTGGCTGTCACTGTTCTCCTCATTATTTTTCATATGTCTTAGTACAGATATCAGGAGGATCTGCTCCATTATTTTACCTGTCACAGAGGTGAGACTGACTGGTCTGTAGTTCCCTGGGTTTTCTTTGCTTCCCTTTTTAAAAATTGGGGTTATGTTTCCCCCTTTCCAATCTGGGGGAACTTCACCAGACTGCCATGACTTCTCAAATATGATGGCTAGTGGCCTAGCAACTTCAGCCAACAGTTCCTTCAGGACCTGTGGATGTATCTCATCAGGTCTCATGGACTTGTGCACCTTCAGGTTCTCTAGGTGTTCCCGGACCTGATCTGCTTCTATCCTGGGGGATTCTTCACTCCCCCAGACTTAGCCAATGCCGTTTGTGATGGTGGTGGTATGGCTCAAGTGGTTACCAGTGAAGACCGAAGCAAAAAAGTCATTGAGTATTACAGCCTTCTCCATACCTTCAGTAACCAGGTCACCTGCATGCCTCTGGAGATGCCCCACATTCTCTCTTGTTTTTCTTTTTTCTCTGACATACCTGTAGAATCTTTTTCTGTTATTTTTAATGTCCCTAGCCAGGTTTGACTCCATCAGTGCTTTAGCTTTTTAACGTGGTTTCTGGTTTCACGAACAATCTCCTTGTAATCATCCCAGGTTATTTCCCCTGAAATATTTCCCTGCTCAGTGTAGGGAGTTTGGACTAGATGACCCTTACGGGTCATTTCCAACCAAAACCATTCTATGACTCTCTGATTTTCATATTTTTCATCTTTGTTAATATCAGCAAGTTATAAAATAGGAAATCACACTTCTGTCAGTCACATTGATCTTTCAGTTGGTATAATACATATAAGGAAATGAACTGGGATTCCTTAAGCTTGACAAAAAAGCTGACAGTGAACATACAATGTCATAAATGACTTAACAGATCACAGTTGCCATTTTTATCTTCTATGGGAAATCATTGAATCTGTGAATTCAAGTCATTTCACTCTTGAAAGAAAATGTTTTTATTTACAACAATAAAGTGAGTGAAGTGATAGGTAACAACATCTAGAAGAGGTTCATAGTATGACCAGAATCTATCAGTTCATACTACAAGCAGTATAATCAGAACACTAATATACTGAATTTGCTTAATTGTTAATCTCTGCATGATTTTTCTTCCATTTAGAATAAAGAGCAACATGTCACCTGCATCATTCAGTTGTTAGATAGGCAACTGTGTTTCAAAAACTACTACCAGTTACAATTAATCATAGACAATTTATAATTGTAATGGCAGGAAGTCAAGGATTCCATTAGAAAATTGAAAGATGAGCATACCTGAATAGCTTCTCATGTCATGTTGGAATGCTTTCTGAATAAAAGTTTGCAGGAGAACTGAAGCAAAAAGAGCAGAAGAATGTGGAGTTTAGAAAAAATAAAAATATTTTTCCATTTTTGAAACCAATAGTAATTACCAAATTCCAGTCCTGTTAATGAGATTTGCTGTTATTGCAAGTAACAAAATATTCCAAATATAATCATTAGTAAAATATCGCCAGTTCTCTATCTAACTTTGGAATAAGTACTTCACACTACAGAAAATTCTGAATCAAGGTAGGCTTGGTATATCAAGCTTCTGAACAGTTCTATTTTTTTGAGTTAAATTGAATTTCTCGTGAACAAAATTAAAACACAGATCCTAAACCCAAGACTCGGGTCTTCAAAATTGCACTTTTTGCAAACTTAAAGGGTTCACATTCTGTAGTCCTTTCGTCATTAAGGTTCCCCAGGAACCTGAAATTTTACTTGTGTTTGTATGTGAAGCATCTCAAGCTATGATATAAAGATACACTGGGCTTTAGCAGCAAATAGCCTTGCAGAGTCACATACACTTGCCTTCTATAAAGACTAGTCACTTGTTTCCACACATCCTATTGCCCCTTTATGTAAGAAAATAAAATCAGTTCCTTGAGGCAACTTCCAGTGTAGCTTCAGTATCATGTTGACACAAGTAAGAAAATGGTATGTTGCATTATAGGTGTGAATGCCTGCCCATGATCAGGTAGTTCTGCTGTTGAATTCTCCAAAACATCAGATTTTGTAGGCTGAACAACCCAGCAAGAAGTCAAGACCACAGCTGGATGCATTGACTTTTGTCATTTCCTATCCTAGTGGCCTGAGGAAGGACTGGATTGCATAATGGATTCTTACCCCTCTGCCAAAAACTGGACGTGTGTTTTGCACAAAGACCTATTCACACAACATTTGTAGTCACACTGTGGAAGAAAAATTGGACTGTCTTGTCTCATTCTTTCAGAGGATTACTTTATCTACTGGACACTGTCATGTTCAGCCTTGTTCTCTTTCTCTGACTAAATTAGTTTTCAGTTCTTTTATACAAAGTAGAACTGGCTTTTCAATCCTACCAGAAGGCAGAATTATCAGCAGATATATGTCACAGATAAGTGCTTTATCTACAAATTAATTATTTAAAACTTTTACACTATCTTGATTAAAAAAAAGAAGAAATTTATAAAGATAACTTAGGATACTAGTTACACAAAACAGATAATTCCCACTTAAAGAGTTTTCTTCAATTTGAATCTGCATCTCATAAAATCGTACTACATTAAATCAATATTCAAGAAGCAAGATGTACATTTTTGCCCATGCAGGCTCCCAGCACTGTAAACACAGTTCTGAGGCAGCCAATTTCTCTCATGCAGTTTAGGCATTTAATTAAGTTCTTGATTTCCACTATGGGGGGTCTGCTACCTAAAAATTAGTCTTTGCAACATTCAGTACTGGAACACTTGATTTTTGGATGCATGCAGAAAACAAACAGAATTTCAGAAAATACATAGCTAAGTGTCTGCCTAGGACACTTGGCAGTATCTTTTTATACACTAACTCAAAATTTTGTGTTTCCTTTTACAATTTTGCTTTTTTTTTTCTTTTCATATTTCCTGTAAAAATACTTGAATCTTCAAAATTTTGGAAGAAGTACCATTAAAAAGAAGAAGAAGAAAACACCCTTGCAAGTGTCCATTGCAGTTGATTTCTACTTTTCTACTTTTTCTTCACACTAGAAGCATTTTTGGAAGTCAAGTACATTGCAAAGTAATATTTCACAAAGATACAAATCTAAGTTTTCTATACATGCTTTCTGCTAGTTAGTGCTCTGCACAGATATTCCCAGTAGTATAAATCCTGGTTACTATAGCTTGCCTATTAGAAGGTATCATATTACTCTGTTATCATCAAGCATCTCGCCATGCTTAGATTACAAAAACTTCACATTAATAAGTAACAAATGAATACACTTTTGCACAAAAATATTGTTTTGGTCTTCAAATACATCCTCAGATTTGGAACGAGATCTGTGAGTCCTGATCTACATCTAGAAGAAGTGAAACATGTCTGAGTCATACCTGTCACAGGTAAATCTCAAACTAAACAGTGAAATACAGGGCAGCATTAGCATGGGGAGAAAGTGCAAGATAAAGGAAAGATGAAAACAAAACAATGACAAAATGATAGCAGAAGTAATAGAGTCAGATGCTGTTGGAATTTACAATAGCAGAGTGGAGAATTAAGACACTACACTGCAGAAATCGTAGAATCATGTAAGTGCTTGAGTTGAAAAGGACCTTAAAGATCATCTAGTTCCAACCCCCATGCCATGTGCAGGGACACCTCCCATTAGACCAGGTTCCTCAGAGCCTCCTCCAGCCTGGTCTTAAACACTTACAGGGATAAGGCATCCACAACTTCTCTAGGCAACCTGTTCCAGTTCTCATCACCCTCATAGTAAAGAACTTCTTCCTAATATCTAATCTAAATCTACCCTACTCTAGTTTAAACCCATTACCCCTTGTCCTATCATGTAAGGTCATGAAGTCCTTATAAAAAGTCCTTCTCCAGCTTTCTTCTAGTCCTCCTTCAGGTACTGGAAGGCCACTATAAAGTCTATGTAGGTATGGTAGTATCAGGAAACAGCAAGGACAGACTGCTCCAAATGGGAGCAAAAGGTCACAACAAAGGAGGCATGACTGATTTCATGACTGATGGATGCAGTCCCACAGCACATGAGCAAAGATAACATGACTAGAGACAGCACCCTGAATCAGACATAGCCCAATAATAGCCAGGCAAGTCCATAGTGGTAAGGAAGGCCTGAGATCAAGCTGAGAAGTAAAATCAACAAGTGAGCCAAAATTACAGAATCGGTAAGATAAACGGCCAGGCATAGGAACACACAGGCTGTAGCTCAGAAAAAGAGTAAGGGTGACAGTCTGACCTTAACTGCACCTCCCTTGGAAGGGGAGGAGGTCCAAGGACAAGGACTGTCTCACAGCTCTCACACAGCTGTCTCCAGAACAGTCTTTTCTCAAGTTACACAGCTGTGTCATATCACACTGACCTTGAGCACAGAACAAACTCCTGGAAAGGGAGGAAAGAGGTGATAAAGACTGTCGCTGCAGTTAGACTCCTATCATCTTCATGGTTTTGAGTATAAATAACAGAATGTGAGAGAAGGATGATGTGTGACAAGGAGTCAAGACATAGAAAAGTAACTGTAAGGATAGTGGTGTGCCAAAGGTGGAGGAGTTGAACTGATAAAGTAGTAGTAAAAGCTCAAGTCCTTAAACTGTAAAGGCATGAAAAAAAGGCAAGGTAATTTATTTTAGTTTTTTGATTATTCTGATCCTGTCTTGTCTGCTTATATAATGGATGTGCAATGAATTTTAGATAGCTGTCTGTCCTGTTTTACAAATTGAGAAAAATAAAGAGCAGGCTCCCATGTAAGCTGAGGTTTACCTATATGCTGCATGAGAAAAGTGCTGTTGTAGATGTGTGATGTTGTATAAATATCCAAGTTAAGTACCAGAAAGATAATACTGATAATGTTACATGTCTTAGTGTCCTCGTTCAAGTGAAAACAGAACTAATTCTGTTCAGTGATTTTCCTTTTCAGTTCAGTACTTCTAACTGCACTTTCTGAAGTTAGCAGCCTGTTTTCCCAGGCATTGTCTGTTGCTGGCAGTGATAACACCCCATGGTTAGAGTTATTACAAGGATTGGTATGCAGACCAAGGCCACTGCTGGATCTTCTGTTCCACACTGTGGGGTACAGGAAAGTGAAAGGCCACACCTACAGGGAGGAGTGAACAGGGCAGGTGACCCCAAACTGATCAACAAGGTATTCCATCCCATATACATGATACTGGGTATAAACCAGATGGATCCGAAGGGTCTATGGGGCTTTTTCCTGGGCTCTTCTCCTCTCTTGGACTGCTTCTTCAGCATATCCAAGAGGACTCTATCTGTTCTGCCTTCAATCCTGTGTTCCTGAATCTGGTATCAGAATCCAACTCCTGAACACAGCTCCCGTCTGCTGCGGGGCCCAGGCTGGGACCCCCGCTGCCTGCTCTACAGCATCAGTGGTGACAGTGATGTAATTACCATCAGGGGGGTGGGTTCTATACTGGTTTTGTATATATTTATACATATTCTATTTTATGTTTATTATTATTATTATCATTAAAGCTGTTCTAGTTTCCTTTTTCTAATCAGTAATTCTCTCTCCCTTATTCCTTTTTTCTTCCCCTTTGGGGAGGGAGGGGGGTTAACAGAGAGTGACTGTTAGGTCTAAGGGACCACCCTGACCCTAAACCTTGACAATGAGAATGAAAGGCTAACATCAAAAGAATTCAGGAGTAGAGTGGCTATATCACACACAATGCTGGATGCACTCAACCCCTCCTTAACCATACCAGCAGCAGTTTAGTACAGGGTCCTAAGTGGCAGAGGCTTGAGCTGTATCTGGGCCAAGAATTCCTTTAGAACACCCACAAAGGAACTGAGCAAGAACTAAGAAAGCTGTGGGTAAAAGTCTTGTGCATACCTTTTCAATTGTAATCAATGTGACTGATTGATAAATGATTGAGCCAGTCATTTTATCCCACAAATTACATGGTATGACAGCCTCCCTGAGCCTTCTTTGAGATCTCCCTGCTAGGAGATGATCAGTAATCATCAGTGGATGAGCCCAATTTGAATTCTTCCTAATCAGCAACTGGACTGCACAACAGGCAACTCTCTTCTTGAGCAGGGATTCCTCTCAGTGTTAAAAGATATTAGTAGATTAGCTTAAATAAACAAGTTTTAAATAGAATTAATTACTTAGAGTTATAATATGTCATTTAGTCTAGTGTTTGCTTAGCTTTACTTATCATGAATAGCTACATTTGCTGAAGCCTTAGGCTACAAGCTGTAAATTTCCACTTAGATTCACTGAATGTGTACCTACTTCATCAAAACAGTGCCTCTAGAACCTGCATAAATCAGAAGATAAGGAGGCTTCAAGGCTACAACCATCAACAGCAGGTGCAACTAGACAAGATAATAGCCTGTCAGGAGATGGGTGAGAAGACAGGAGACCAGAATTCTTTTGGACCCAATTATGAACAAGAAGACCCTAGACCTAAATATTAGTATGGGACCAAACTGTCAAATGAGGGGCTACTCTACCACTCTATTAAATTACTTATTTTTAGAAAATCTGATGCCTGACAGTCTGCTTCAGGTAACCTACGTTTTAAACTCTGGAGTGAACTACCAACAGACTCTCAGACTGAAGAGTTTCAAATTCAAATGAACTGTGACCAGATACCCATACAGAAGGTAAGGGAATTGAAAATAAGCACACTGAAACTTTGAAATCTTAGTGAAGTGATGCAAAGGATTGAGAGAAGTCATATAATCATTTGGCCATAACCACATATAATCCTTTAACCCAAAACACATATAATCCTTTAACCCTAAACGCATGTAATCCTTTAAACATAAGCTGTTGACCAATTCTGGGACTAGGAGTGGATCTAGCAATACCTGGGCTTGTCTTCAAGAAGGAGTTTAGCCAGGGAGTCCTTTCTGAACCTTGTGACTCAACGGGAGGGTTTTCCTTACCTTTTATGTCTCTGATCTCTGTGCAAATCATTCTAAATTTATTCTAACTCAGTCTTCCCTTGTATAATTGTAAACTTGTATTTAGCAAGTCATAGAGTGAACATTTCCACCAAACTCAAAGAAGTTGCACTTTTACAAATTCTTTAAATTAACTAAATCACTTATCCATGACAAGTGCCACTATTTCAGTTTTAAACTGAATTTACAAACAAGTAGAAATTTTATATGCCTAAGTGTCTACACAGCCTATTCACATTCAGGTCAAATGTTCAACACTTTTTTAGCAAAGAGGTTTGTTTAATCTGAAGATGTAAATTAGGTCTGTAGATAGTGCTATAGCTCAGAAACTCATGATTTGTTAGTCTTAATCCTGTGCTCAAATCAGTAGCTTATGTTATAAATACATAATTGGTTATTCTTCCTTTATTTGTCTAGATAATGAATAACTGACATTATTTTAAACTGGATTCCATTATTCTCTTTTTTCATCTTTCTCTTTTTCTTTATTTTATTGTAATTTCCCTGTTTCCTGAGTTTTATAATTCTCTAAGACAGTAAAGGAGCAGCACTTCAATATTTGTATTTTGCTCTGCAATGGGAAGAAGGTCTTACAATGAGTTAAGGTTGGAGTTGAACAATTTCAAAGAGTCATTTTAAGAATTATTTTTTGCTTTATTTTCTCTTACCTTTTATTCTATCAAAACCTGCTGCTCACTAGTTGCTTTTAAATGTATGTAGATATTGATTTTAAAATTAAGTGGGGGGCCTAAGTCTCTTACTGAGATTATATACAGTTTAAGGAACTGTTCAACACAAATAAGTATGTTACAACTAGATCCTAAAGACTTAGAAGTTACTCTTCAATTTCCTGATCAATAATTATTTATGTGTTACTTTCTCATTTTATTTTGTCAACAAACCCCCTATTTCTTAGAGAGAAAACTAACATGAATTATCAAATGAGGTTAGAGTATGCTTATTTGCTGTTCATTTTGTATTATTATTGAATAGACAACATTTTTTTGATTAATCAGTAAATCTAATTCATCCCACTAATGCTAACTTTAAAATTGTACATATAGCACGTGTAACAACAAAATGCTTTAATTCATTTTAAGATAGACAGGGATGTGTGTTACTTCTTTTCATGCTATAAACTCTCACATTGGTTGTTCTTAAAAGGGTGTCCACATCTCATCTCTAGAAGAGATCAAAATCCAGTGGTCTTACCAAAATTGTAGTTATGATCTCAGTAGTAAAGAAAGGTGATCTAACACAAATTTCACTAAAGAAAATTTTTGTCAAAGGCAATTTTAATCCCTTGTGGTTTTCCTCTTCAAAACATGATGTAAACATTAATGATGACAGATAACAAGAAGAAAAACATTTCCAACCATTCACCTCAGTTTATAACAAGGCAGAAACTTTACCATGATTTCAAAGATGTTTGCTTATAGCCTCCATATTACCTCTTCTGAAATAAAATTTGAGCTATTAAGGTTTGTGTGGAATAAAAGTCCAAAACAGTAGCTCTTCACACAGTGTATGAAATCTGTTTCACTCCCAAGCTTGGCCATTAAGATCCAGTTTATGCTTTTCCACCTGAATGTTGCAATGTAGTTGAACAAAATTCAGATAGTCATTTAAAGAATTACTTTTGTACTTTATTTTCCCTCACCTTTTAATAATCTGTCACTCTCAATTCTGTAATGGAAAGCACACATATTAGCTTTCAAAAGCTATGCTAAAAACTTCATATACACTAAACCAACTGTAAAATGAACAAAAGATGGGACTGAATAGTCACATGGTGATATGAAAATTATTTCTTAGCTTTAAATGCATTAACCTTAGCAGTCATAAATGATCAAAACCTGCTTGGTATTAATATGATAAACACAAATGAACTATATTAAGAAACAAATAAATATATATGTGTGCATATATATGCATATTCCTTTAAACTAAAATGTTTGCTATTTGGCTATGTTCTGCAGTTTCTCTATCATTACATATCTTCCTTTTAGCTTAAAACCAAAGAAAATCCTGTATAATTTCTTTAATACTGTAGAGTTAAAGAAGCATTGCAAATCATTTTAATAAATGTTTTCAATAAAAGAAATAAATGTTGATCACTTCTGTATATTTGATGAAAAGAATTTAATTCCAATAACTTGAATTAAAGATATAAAAGAGTTATTTTTGCAGAGCTTTATCATCCCTTTAAAATTGCTTTTAATCTTTTCTCTGTTTAATAGTAAATCGGAAACTACATCCTGAATTAAAATTATGTTATTTAAAAGCCTTCTCAAAAGTGTCAGCTCTATTAGCATTGTGATCTTTTCTCACCTTAAAGGAATGCTTACACTGAAAATTTACAAGATTATTTACTGTTTGTGACAAATAAACAGGTATGACATTGTGTGTAATTTCTGAGAGTGATAGGATTCCTCTGATTATTAAAACTCAATACAGAAATTACAACTAACTTGGACCCTTTTCCCTTCTCCATTTCCTCTAGCCACTCTTGAATCAACCCTGAGCATTTCAACCTTCTGTGAAAGTTTGTTTAATGCAGCCAGGTATCACAAAGGTAAACATCTTCCTTCAAGTTATGTTATTGTCTCATGCTGGAATCTTCATAGAGGATACAGTGTTCTTATTCATGAGAAGGTATCTTAAACCCATCTGGCAAAAAAAATTGAGCTAAAATGCTTTTGTCTGGCAATTCAATGTCCTTCAACACACTATCAGTGTGAGGTGAAGGCACAAGGTTGTGCTTCATTTGTTTTATTAACATAAAAGACAAATTCAAGGAAAGGCATATTGCTAGGATATGTAAAGGATCCAATTCAGTTGCCCATGACTTGACAACTAATGCCATTTGAATGCTTTGTGGTAGCTAAATACCATGCACATGGTGTGGCAGATGTTACACAGGCCGTGCATGTTTCTGGAGCTGTAGTTGGAGGACAGTTAGAACAATCTAGGACACTTAACATAAGGTATGTATGTAATCTACTGAACTGAATCTTAATTTCTGTCAATATTTTAAGCAGAATTAAATAGTAGAGTTACTGACCAATGCAGGGGAGGCAAGAAATGGCTACAAATTAAAACATGCAATATTTCTGTGGGTGAATTGGGCAAAAGTAATGTATGTAAACTGTAAAAACAAGATTAAGATTAGCTATTAGGAAAACCTTTCTGAAAGAAAAGTGAGTTATGAAGGAGAAAAGTCTTCTAAGTAGGCTGTGGGATCTCACCATGGGTTTGTAGGATCATGTTAGATAGAATCCTACTGGTAATGGTTGACCCTGATTTAGGGAAAGAGGATGGGGTAGATAACATACTTGGAAATCCACTCCAAAATATTATTGCTTCCTGATTGCCATTGGAAATGAGAGGCAAAATTTAGGATAGACAGGGGACATGAAGAGGGCATGTCACCTTCTATGTCAATGACCAGCTGGAGTGCATGGAGCTGTGCCTGCGGGTGGACAAGGAGCTAACCAAGAGCTTATTGATTAAAGGGAGGATAGGGACAGGTGACATTATAATGAGGGTGTTCTACAAGCAACCCGACAAGGAAGAGTGAATGCATGATGCCCTCTACAGAGATAGGAGGACCCTCATGTTTGCAATCTTTGGTCCTCATGGGGGACCTCAAACATCCCAATATCTGTTGGAGGGACAATACAGCAGGGCATAAGCAATCCAGGTTTATAGAATGTGTTGATGGCAACCTCCTTCTCCAAGTAATGGAGGAGCCAACAAGGTGAGATGCTATGCTGGACCTTGTTCTCACCAAAAAGAAGGCATTTTGGGGGAATGTGAAGCTCAAGGGCAGTCATGGCTGCAGTGACCATGAAATGATGGAGCTCAAGATCTTTAGGGCAGCGAAGAGGGCATACAGTAAGCTTGCTACTCTGGACTTCAGGAGAGCAGACTTTCACCCCTTCAGCGATCTGCTTGGTACACTACCATGGGATAAAGTTCTGGAGTGAAGAGGGTCCCAAGAATGTTAGTTAATATTCAAGGATCACTTCCTTTAACCTCAGAAGTGATGCATTGTCAAAGAGGAAGTCAGGTAAAACCACCAGGAAACAGGCATGGTTGAACAAGAAGCTCCTGGACAAATTAAAACACAAAAAAGAAGCCTACAAAGGGTGGAAGCAAGGTCTTGATATCTGAGTGGAGACCAGTAATGAGTGGTGTTCTTCAAGAGTCAGTACTGGGACCAATGTTGTCTAATATATCTGTCCATATCTTTGTCAGTGATATGGACAGTGGGATTGAGTACACGCTCAGCAAGTTGCAGACAACACCAAGCCATGTGGTGCAGCCAAGACACTGGAGAAAGGATCTGAATTAGTTGATGTCTCAAACATCATGTGAGGAACACTCTGACCTGAATGAGCTGACATAAGAAGCAGCCTTGAGGTTAGAACAGGGGACAAAATATGCCAGCTAAGTCTGCAGTGAAGTACACCAGAAGATAAGCAGCCTTAGCGACATATGTGCTGCCTACCAGGCAAAGAGTAATAAAATAGAGGGTCTCTGTGGTCACCAACTCAATTTGTGAAAAGGGTTGATTCTGCCCTTCCCCCTCTTGTGCATACGAGAAACTGTGATTACCACTTTTGTATGCTTCCTATGCAAATTAGTGCTGCCTCTGTATACTTCCCATGTAAATTTAGGGGCACATCCAGCAACACCCCTCCTAGCAGGGAATGAAAAAGAGCTCGAGTATTCCATCAGGTGTGCACCCACCACCAAAGACCTTCAAGGAACAGACCAGGAGAGATGTTGCTGGAACCCTGAGGGGTGATCTGAAACTTTGCTTACTCTTTCACTCTCTCCTTTCTCTCTCTCTTTTCTCTTTATCTCCTTTTTACCTTATCTTTCCTTTAAGTACATCGTATATAGTTTTAGTATTTATTATAGTTCAGGGGATTAAGAATTAATCTTTTTTTTTTTTTTGAGTTCATTGACCTATGGTGTAAATCTCCTTAATCTGACCAAGGCAAATCACTGAACCTGCGTCACTTCCTTCTTTCCCCCCACCTTGATTGAGCGGGACATGACACCATCCTGAGGGACCTGGACAGGCTTGAGAGGTGGGCCTTTTCCAACCTTATGAAATTTAACAAGGCCAAGTGCAAGGTCCTGCACCCAGGTCAGGGCAATCCCAAGCACAAATACAGGCTGGGTGATAAGTGGAATGGGAGCAGTCCCAAGGAGAATGACTTGAGGCTGTTGGTTGACAAGAAGCTAAACATAACCTGGCAATGTGCTCTTGCAGCCCAGAAATCAAACCATGTCCTAGGTTGCATGAAAAGAAGCATGGGCAGCTGGTTGAGGGAGGTGATTCTTCCCCTCTATTCCGCTCTTATGAGACCCCACCTGGAGTACTGTTTTCAGCACTGGAGCCTTAAACATAAGAAGGACATGGACCTGTTGGAGTGGGTCCAAGAGGAGGACTAGAAAGATGATCAGAGGACTGGAACACCTCTCCTATGAAGACAGGCTGAAAGTTGGGCTTGGTCAGCCTGGGGAAGTCTCCAGGGGTACCTTTATAGCAGCCTTCCAGGACCCAAAGTGGGCCTCTAAGAAAGCTAGGAGGAACTTGTTACAAGGGCATGTAGTGATGGGACAATGTGTAATGGCTTCAACTTGTAAGAGGGTAGATTTAGATTAGATGTAAGAAAAATTCTGTACTGTAAGGGTGGTGAGACACAGGCACAGGTTGCCCAGAGAGACTGTGAATGCCCCATCCCTGGAAGTGTTAAAGGCCAGGTTAGATGGGGCTTTGAGCAACCTGGTCTAGTAGAAGTTGTTCCTGCCCATAACAGGGGGTTTGCAGGACTTTAATATCTCTTCCAACCCAAATCATTCTATGCTTATATGAAATAATGGCATACTTTTGCAAATTATTCTGTGATACTATTTAATAATTGTGTTTATCGAAACCATCAAAATGATGGTTTTTCTAGTGCAAAACCTTTAATTATTATCTGCAAGAAATTAATGCTAAAATGAAGGAAAACTTCATCAAAATGGTATTTGAGCTATGGAAGGCTTCTGAAGTTTAAGTCAATACACAACAGTTTGATTCTTGTAATTAACTGTCACCAGATGTAATAATAAGAGAGTGCTGATTTTTTTTTTTCCCCTGAATTCTGTAGAGCATAATATAAATTCCTTTTTTTTCAAGTGTGATTGTCCTGATTATAAATTTTGAAATGCAACAAACTGACAGTTTCAATTTAAGCTTAGTAAAAATTAAAATGTTTCTCTTCTACCTTCTATCTGGTTCTGTCAGTGACATGCAGTCCAATTCATACTTCTGAGACTGAGAAGTCTCTCAGGAATCCTGCAGAAAGCTGATTCTGAAGTGTAAAGTTTCATATATTTATGTCATAAATATCCTTCAAATTCGAAATATATCACTAGACTTCTTGGAAAACTTCACACTCTCTCCTTCAACAAACAAGACTGTAAAGCCTTTGGGATTACTGCATATGTTTTATACATGTAGGCATAAGTAGAAAGCACAAATAGAGAGAGCTTCTGTACATGGATTAAGCAACAGATTCAAATGTTTCTCTCTGTAGATTTATATCTATTCAAATTAATGAAAATTTTTGGAATTTGCATTAATATGCAAGTGATAAAAAATGGGATCCTTTATGTCTTATATATCTTATTTTAGTAAAGCATTATTTTCAGTATTACTGTGTATGAACATGCATACTATATGTTATGCATGAAGTGCTTATAGTGTAGTACAGCTGATGTACTGATAGAGGTTTTAGTTTAAAAATATGTGGCTTGAAACTTCATATATCAAAGCACAAAGAATAAATGGAAGATTCTGAGGTATGTGGGGGTACTTTGCTTACTGTATTATGTGTAATACAGTTTTCATTGTTTCATTGGAGAACATACCATTTTTATTTGAGAGTACATATTAATTCACCAGAACCTCACCTGAGAAAAGATTTCTTTCCTTCCCATTACCAGAGAAAAGAATCAAAGTTTGTCAACCCCATGAACACTAGAATAACTAGAATTTCAATCCAATCTAGGACTGGAATGCTGGATCACTCATTTAGAGATGAAAAAATGTTTGAAGTTTTTCAATATATTAGGCAAAACAGTCAGTAGATGTTCATTTTCCCATGCTTGGGCACTATCACACTTTTTAAGGCAAAAGAGGCTACCATTGCTGGCTAAAAACAACTACACTGGTCACAGGAATTGCTGACTAGAAAAGAAGGTTAGCACTTGTACAGGTTTTGTAGTGCTGGAGCTGTAGACAAGTATTTTGTTTGGCAATGACTTTTAGGTATCAAGGAAGGAAGAGCGGGAGAAAGGAAGGCAATGGAACTAGTATCTGCATGCACTATCAAAGCTTAGTTTGTGCTAATCCATAGGATGAAGTCTGGGTTAGGTTTGCTGTTGAGATGGTATCTTGTTGAGGCTGTAACACAGTACATAACTGCTGTAGAATTACTTATGAAAAGATAGGGGGTCTGGCTTGTATTTTAGATATGTTTAAAATGAAAATATCTGCAGTTCATTAAAGGACTATAGGGGTGCTAACACCTTTCTTTTTAAGTGGCTTGGGTTCTGTATTGCATTGTGCACTCAAACAGCCAGACAATTTTCTTTTGTTTGGGCCTCTGATGTCACTCTGTAAATAAATTTTTGTGGGCATCGAAGACAAACTCATCTGAAAACTCTGTGTAGTATAGCTGCATTTCATCTAGTTGTCATGTTTCTGCTTCAAAAATATTTCTTCATCCTGTGGTATAAGATTCCTTGATAGTTTCTGAACAGCTGTCAAGTGAAATTTTATTACTAGGTATCACTCCTTCGCCTGACAAATCAACTGTTGATTCCCACCTAGGGGGAGCAGTATATGAAACATCTCGTACTCTTAGCGATATAGAATCAACAAAGCCCAGCTGGTCTACTGGTACCCCCAGTCAGTGACGAGCAATGGGAACTCAGACTTGGGCTTATATTAAATGCAGAATGTGTCAAATCCTAAGGCAGAATCAAATTAGGTAATGAAAGAACAAACCATGTTGTTGCAGTAAACATAAGTAAAGAAAAATTCAGCAGTAAGAAGTGGGATTCTGGCTAAGAGCTGAGCAGAAACTTTTGGAGTTTAAATGCATGTTCAGAGGAATAATAATAAATAAATGAATCAAGAGGGAGAAAAAAAAAAGATGTTAGCTGTAACAGGGTATCAGTCATAGGCAGGGACAGTAGACAACAACAGATTATAGTATCAGTGAGGTGGCAGACTCAAAAGAGCTGAAGACAGTAGTCACCCAATTTCCCTAAAGGGGAAATCCAAACTATTGACTAAAATCTCAGTCTTTCTCAGAATAAACTAAGTCTTCACATGGAAGCTTTAAGTGAATGTCTGAAAAAGTTAAGCAAGTAAAATTCTTGGAAGGTAAACTGATGAAAGGCCTGGGAAGACAAGGAAAAAAGAATCTGATGATTCTCAACCTCCTGTACTCTAGGTTGTTATTCTTAGAGAAAAACATACTAACACAAGCTTTGAGAAAGATAATTTTTATCCTCTTTTTGTTGAGAAATCATTTATTAAAGTTATATGTCAGAAGCAATCAAAGTGTAGAAGAACAATTATTTACTAGCAGTTCATAGATCTGTGTGGATTTCCTCCACAAAGTCATGACTTTTATGTATGCATTTTTATAAGGGATGAAAAAAAGTCAAATATATATATGAAATAGTTATTACTCTTTAATTTCCAAGCTGTAAACTCTGTGAGCAGTTTATAAGAATACTTTTGTGCAACATGATCAAAACAGAAAATAGTCATCTGTTAGTCTTTACAAATAACTGAAGGGTGGGGGTCAAGTAGAAGCCAGACTCTTTTCAGTGGTGCCCTGTGAGAGGACAAGAGGTAGTGGTAGCGAGGTGAAACACAGAAAGTTCCACCTCAACATGAGGAAAAACTTCTTCACTATATAAATGTAGCTTAATTACCCATAGTGTGCAACTCTCTGGATATATGTAAAGAGGGACAAAACATAGAAAAATAATTTTAATTGGGTTTTATTAACAGCTTTATTCACTAGGTGAGTGTTCCCTGACAGCAGCTCCAATTACTACTTTAGCTAATTACATTGGCTAAGGCCTATGTGCATCATGACATCATCTGTGTTATGACATATTCTGTGTTATCAGAAACCCCCATGTAACATGTATGTATTCCACCTAAGTGTCGTGTTGGTTTTTCAAAATTTGTGTCTTCCTTGGGGTGTAAGATTCTTTGATAACTTGTTAACAGCTGTCATGTAAAGTATTATTAGGAATCTGTTTTTTCTGCCAAATCAGTTACTAATTTTTTGCCCCACAGAATTCAATGTTCAATGGCTTCTGTCAGTCTTTTGTCCTGCCACAGCTGGCCCCATCCTCTATTGTAAAGTCACAGTTCTTTAAATATATGTGAGGGAGGTAGCAAAAGAGGGTATCCTTTTCCCTGTATTAGAGTTTCACAGATTTTTTGTGAGGAAGATCTTCCAATGTTAATTTATTTTAAATCACCCTTGTGAAATGAGTATTTCTGTTAGATGGCTGCCAGCTGATGAAAACATCAGAGAAGCTTTCAGCCTCTTCTGTCTCTCTCTCATTAACACTGGTCAAAAAACAGTTCCAACTTAATAGGAGAGATACATCATGAATAATTTAAGTAAATTATGTAACTAATGTTTTTGTTTATGAAAACAAAAACCTGGATCCAATCAACTATTAATAGAATATTTGTCCCATAAATGCCTCAGGTACTGTAAATGTAAATTCTATTAGAAAATGATAGTGTAGAGTTTTCTTGATAACTCACATTTTAGAAATTTAAGCCTGAATTACAGATCCTTTGCCTCTGTAACCTGTTCTTCAACATCTCTGACAATTGCCATGAACTTCTTCCTCCTAGCAACTTAGATCTCTCCTTAGCTGCATTAAAAAAAGGAATGCAAATTTGTCCTGTATCTTATGCATTGGACTGCCCTTTGCTGAGCTATTACTGCAAGTTTAATTTATTATAACTGATAAAGACTGGGAGTTAGCCATAAGGAATTATGCTTACTCATGCCTCAAGTCAAGCCAAGGCTTCCCACTGTGCATTTAATTAATGTTTTAATGGATGATTTAATGCAGTGGAAATTCATCAAAGTAAGACCTAAACTTGATGTGAATAAAGGCATCTGTATGCCACCATAGCAGTAGAGTGAGAATCTCCCATT
>JANIJG010015016.1:3186-25213 GCA_024611175.1 Megaceryle torquata | reverse complement strand
TTTTTTTTTTTTTTTTTTTAATCATTTTAACAGTGTGAAGACGAAGCTAGATAAGTAAGGGTTGAAAAAGTTAATACAATTTTACCTGGCATGAGGTTACTTCTAGACTTAAAATGAACCTTCAAGTTTGGTTTGACTGTCCCAGGCTCTCCTTGCCTGTTGGTGTTTGTAAGCAGCCCAGTGGCAACTATTAAGTTAAAGTTTCTGTCTTCCTTTGAAATACCCTTGTAAAGTTTTCGCGGAAGCCAGCAAGAGTTGCCTTAGGCTCTGAAAAAAAAATAAATCTGATGTTTGGAATAAACATCTTGCTCCAAGGGTGCCCATTTTGTCCCTGTGCTGAGAGAACAAGAATTATTTCTGGAATGCAGCTGTCCCTCTTTAGGCTGCTGAAACTTTTCCCTGGAGTCCCCCCTGGAATACAAAACCGGTCGAAATTTTACCCTTGACCCCCTTCAGATTAGCAAAGAGCAAAATTTAACTTGTTCAGAGAACAAAGTGTAGCTGTTAGTGCTATTCAGGCCTAAGGAGATTTGCAGGCACAACTCAAATTGCCTTTCCAAGAATTATCAAGAACACTTGTGAAACATAAAGAAATTGGGATTTCTTAGTATCATATCACTTGCAGTCCCGGGGAAGCACAGGGTTTTGTGCTCTAGCTGGCAATCTCTGTATAATAGGTGCAGCCTGCTCTGCCATGGGCACCCAGAACCCTGCCATGAGCCCAGGGCCACCACTCTGGAGAGGTGGTGCCCATCACACAAAGGGCCTGATGGTCCCTTGGTCCCAGGAGGGCATGGCAGAGTCACTGCCTTTAATGATCTCTGTCGTTGTCTATGAACAAAACCTTAGCTAATGGCAGCCATTAGCACCTGTCAGCACAACAGCCCATAATAGAGGAGGATTTTTTAGAGATCTGTTTTACAGACAGATGCCCTTAATTACAGATGAGTTGCTAAGCTACAGGAGCTTAACCATTTCTGAGCCATGTCGAAAGCCCCAGCACTCGTGTTAGCTGCAGATGAAAAATGACTTCAGTTTATTATGTCTCAATGCCAATCTACATGCAGATTGTAAGAGAAGAAATAAAATAATTTCCCACCTGCAGGTTAGAGGCTGCAGTATATCACAGGTTCTCCTGCAGTAATCGTTAGGATAGGTTAATAATGTAAGTCCATTAAAAAAAATGGGATTGACACGTCTGGTCTGATGCAACCACTTCAGCAGAAGCAGAAGTATTAAGCACACTGCCTCAGCACTGTAAAACACAGTATTTCAGTGAGCAAATAAGCAAATACTGATACTGTCATTTTGTTATGTCACCAATCAGACCCAACAGTGTAAATGATACAAACTAGAGCGTGGTGAAACTTCCATGCTGGTCCCTGGCAGCATCGCTGCTTGCTCCTCATTTAACTCTTCTCCAAAAACTCAGCTCGTCAAGGCTCAGATGAAAGGTTTGGGAAAGCACAACACTACTGACAGCTCAAATACTTATCTCAGTTCTGTACCCAAAAAAATGTAAATACTGTGAATACAACAAATACAAATAACTAGATGCCAGGCAGGCATGCTTTATGCTCAGCCTTTCTCTGGCTGGATCTGGCAAATGGTCTGCCCTCCTGCAAATGTAAGCTAGTACAAAGTGGGAGCAAGAAGGGGGTGAATAGCTCAGCAGCCCTTGGGTACTGTAACTGGAAATCTCCTCCTGTAAAACCCACAGAGGTGAAGTTGAAGGCAGAGCAAAGTCTCCCACTTGCGCTGACAATCTTTACATTGCTGTTCTGCAATACCTGAAGTAAAGGAGGAATCCAGCACAGATGGTGTAGTAAAGAGCCCCATATTGTAACACGCCATGAGAGTTACATTAGATGTGCCAGGAGTGATGCCGAACATGACCAGCTGCCTGATGATAAGGGTCTCTCATACCATTTAATTTCCAGGAGACTTGCTACAGATTGTAACTGTTGTAACAGCACCACATGGTAAGTTTGCAGACTTAATGCAGAATTAAGGCAATTTCAAGGGGAGATTTAAAACCGTGTGCTGTAAAAATCTCATTGGGATGCCAACGTGACTGTCTTGAATGCCAGGGCTTATGCCTAGCTCACAGTGGGCAGAAGGAGTAGGCTGAGCTCAACTCAGTATTGTATCTGCTAGAGCTGAGTAGAAAAGGGATGGTCCATGACTCATATACTGTGACTGAGGATATAATTCACTGGGCCTCATTAGCGACCCTTGGATACTTACTGGACACCAAGCAGATGCAGAACCATTGATTCCTGAAACAGTATTTCCACTCTGGCTTATAGCAATTGCTGGAGATACCATCTTTTCCAAGTACTCTCAAGCCAGCAACAGGCACTTTTGTAGGATTAAGAAAGCTGTTGTTCATCCAGAATGACCAGGGTTAGGTGGGGGACTGTCTTCTGGGTGCCCACAGGAAGCTGTCCCTGAAATTTTTTTCCCATCAGACCCTCTAATAGCATACAGCCTCATTTCTGGCCTTACACTGAGCAAAACTCCCTCTGGGTCTCTTGGAAAGGCTGTTGTTCATTATCTTTCAGAGCATTGCAAAGAACCAGCAGCATGTTTTCTCTTCATCTTGGCTTGTGCCACTCTAATGAACCTATTAAAAAAAATTAAAACAAACAAACAAACAAAAACCAAACACAATAAAAATCTTCAGTACACCTGAATGACCCGGTAGAAATGAAGAAGCTAAAGGAGCATTTGTTTTGTCTCTGTTCATTTAGTTGGTTGCTCACAATTCAATGTTTCCAGCAGAATCCATTGTAAATCCAGTCAATTGGAAGATAACACACTGCAGGGATCAGCCCAGATTTCCCATAGCTTACTCTGTGCAGTTCACTCCATTAAATCTGTGCTTGAAGGGATCTGGCTTGTATTCACTTGCACAAGCACCATCTGGGGACAATTAAGTCATCTGAAAATCTGCCACCAAGTTTGAGGAAATGTCCTTCCGAGAGACACATTGGCTGCTTATGCAACGTGCTTGGAACAGCCAAACTCCAGTGCTATGTCATTGCCACTATCACACTGTGGTTTGGGTGACTGTCAGCGGGGAAGAGCTTCAGCTAGCTTTCTCTTCTGCCATCCATTGTAAACAAATTAATTTAGTTAAATAATAAAGTAATTGAGAAGAAGTGTGTTAGTAAATAAAGTAATTCAGGGGATTTAATGAGCAAAGCATGACAGCAAATTAAATAAGTCTTGCTCAAAGTCATCAGGCTTAAATTATGGGGAAAAGACACTGCACTTTTTATGTGAAAAGTCAAGGACCAGACACTGCTCTCTGGGACATGCCCTTGAAGTCCTTCTGATTTGATAGGGTTATCCAGCATGACCTAAGAGCAAGGGTTTTCCTCTAAAGCAGGTTCTGCCTGGGGCTTTGCAATCTCTCTTTTTGTGGGTGCAGCTCTCAGCAAATGGACAGGGAAACTTTAGAATGAACGACCAAGTTTACAACATGCCATCTACAAAATAAACACTCCAGGGACCAACCTGAAATCAATAACTCTTCAAATAATCAAAGAAACAGATGGTGTCTAAATCCATACATCGTAATGGATTTAGGTGTTTGCCTGCCATCTGAAGTGCAAGGTGATAGGATTGGGGGGATCTCAGTATCACTGTTTAGATAGACCTCTGAAATGTCGACCTCATGCTACCAGCTGAGGTTCAATATGTTGGCTTATGCAAGATGAACTTAGGTCAGCCATCACCTACAGCAGGGGATGACCCCTTCCAGAAGGTCTCCCAGATCATTGCATGAAAGAAAGGCCTTTCTGCAGGGAGGGTGGAGAGAGGATCACAAGTCTTACAGTCAGCACATGCACTTGGCATGTCAAGCTTTTCATTTTGCCCCTCACGCTTTGGAAAGGCTGGTGGGGTGCACTTAGCTGGGTAGCTGGTAAGTGCTGGAGCTTTAGGGCATGTATCATCAGCTTCCTCAGAGATGCTTTTCTGTTGGGTTGCCTGCTAGGCTGGCTTTATACGGTAGTTACATACATGCTTCCTTCTGCAGCACTCTATCATGGTGTGACTAAGGAAAATTGGTGGCATGCTGGCAGAATCTGAGAGAGGGGGGTAATAACCCAACTCCCAAATGTTACAGCTTGAGAGCCTATGTGTTCACCAGGCTCTCTTCCAAAGCTTGTGTCCAACCTTGCTATGCAAAACAGCTTTAGGACACTACAGCAGGACATGCCAGGCACCTCATGGCAAGTGAGTCAGGCTGTGGTCAGACAAAGGGTGGCCACAGGTCAACCCCTAGGAATGTGGCCCAGCACAAGACCCCATCTCCCTGCCCTTGTGCTGCTATTGGGTGCTCTGTCTGGCTCAGGCAGCCCTGTCTGGCTGCCTCAGCCTTTTCACAGCACCTTGGTTTGAGTGCTCAGAGGAATGTGGTTTGGGGGCAGATCTTCAGACTCAGTGCCTCTTGGCCAAAGCAGTTTTAGAATCACAGAATCATAGAATTGTCAGGGATGGAGGGACCTAGTTCCAACCCACCTACCATGGGCAGGGACACCTCCCACTTAGATCAGGTTTCTCAGAGCCCCATCCAGATTGGCCTAAAAAACTTCTAGGGATGGGGCTTCCACCACCTCTCTGGGCAACCTGTTCCAGTGTCTCACCACCCTTATGGTGAAGAACCTCTTCCTAATGTCTACTCTGAATCCACCCACCTCTAGTTTTGATCCATTCCCTCCAGTCCTACCACTGCCTGACAGCCTAAAAAATCCCTCCCCAGATTTCTTGTAGCCCCCTGAAGATACTGGAAGGCCACAAGAAGGTCTCCTTGGAGCCTTCTCTTCTCCAGACTGAACAACCCCAACTGTCTCAGTCTGTTCTCATAGGAGAGGTGCTCCAGCCCTCTGATCATCCTCATGGCTCTTCTCTGGACATGTCCCAGCATGTCCAGTTTGTGAGCTGGAGGGAGACAGTTACTTTCTGACTGCATCCAGTGCAGTATTGTTCTGCTAGAGTCACTCATTTGAGCAGTAATTAACAGATTTCCGTTTGAGTTTCATGTGGCCTAATCCTTATTCCAGATCTTTCCTTATTTTGTCAGTCCTGTAAAATAAGACTTCAAAGAAAGAAAGACTGTGAAACCAGTTTGCACTCCTCTGGGTCTAGAAAAGCCAATGGAGAGTGTTTTGCTCTTCCAGGCCTCTGAGCACTAGCAGCTGGAGCCTGGCTCTCACGGATGGCAGCTACACGTGTGCTTTGCTCATTAAATCCAAATGGGTTAGAAGCTCCTCTTTTTTTTCTGGTTAGGTGGTCTGGATCCTGCCAGCTACCAGAGCCTAGTGCTGATGAAGCACTGTGAGATCCCATCCAGATAGAAGGGATCTCAGCTTTGCAAGTTCATTAAAACACAGGTGGATGTCAGACCTGTCCCTTTGTGCTGATCCTCTTTGTGAAGGAAATGACATTTTGCACTTGTCTGGTCCTGTTCAGAGCTCTTCATGCTGACTGAGATAGCAGCAGTGACATCAGCAGGCCTCTGCCAGCCTGGCCCCAGGGACTGGAAGACCAGTTACATCTGTCTTGGCCAAGTCTTGGGCCTTTCTTCTCTCCAAGGGCTGCTTTCCTCCTACCCAGATAACTAAACGGAAAACTAGTCCTTCTTGTGAAGGACCATGTCTTGCTGTTCCTTGTGAATGAAGTCCTGGCTTCAACAGACAGACATCCAGCTATGAGCAGTGAGGGGTTGTCCAGACCAAGGGAACCTGGGGCTCTAGGTCATGTCCTGACCCACCAGACACACACCATCTGAGCTGAAAGGCCCTGCTTCTTCCCTTTGGATTGTCTCACATGTCCTCTGTAAGAGCCAGTTCTTCACCTCCGTACTTTGCTCCTGGCGTGAGAACTGGATGGAGCTGGAACAACTCTTGACTACTCTGCTAAAGTGCTAAAATCCAGAATATTTCTCTCTTCCCATCAGGTCAAAGGTGCCCAAGGATCTGGCAGTGCCAGGCAAGGCTGAGTAG
The DNA here is from genome assembly GCA_024611175.1 of Megaceryle torquata. NCBI lineage: Eukaryota > Metazoa > Chordata > Aves > Coraciiformes > Cerylidae > Megaceryle > Megaceryle torquata. The sequence goes on along the minus strand of JANIJG010015016.1, from coordinate 19,199 downwards.
TAGACACACCATCCCTTCTTAACAAGGCATTTCTTAACAAGGAGGCTTTCGGACTAAATATTGGGTTGGTTGTGTTGTACCCTCAATCTGCTGAAAGCTTCCTGCATCCTTTTGGGCATGATGGCACCAATGTCTCTCCTCTACACATCCTCCTTTGTACATGGTGGGAAACATAGAGGTCACAAGCACAGGCTGAAGCCAACATAGGTGAGCAGTCTACAAGATGACTGGGGAGCAAAGGAAGGTCTGATGGTAATGGTGTTGTCTCTGTGTCTCTGATCCCCAGCTCACCTCCAGTCTTTCCAAACTTCTACCTCCTTAAAATAGATTCCAAAATGTCCTAAAAATGTCCAATGGTTTGGGCTGGAGGCTGGCTTGTGCTCTCAGTGTTCAACTCCAGTCCATGTAAGTCCATCTCATTATAGTGAGACTAAAACCAGGCATCTGGATGGCTGGAGGAAGGTCCTTGGAGCTCTTCTCCAATGGCCTGAAAGGACAAGAAAGCCCAGAAAACACTGGTTTGTGAAAGCATCTGTCAGCAGGTAGGAGACAGGACTTCAGGGATGGGCAGAAGACAATGACCTATCAGTGAGGAGGTCAAGCTTTCAGCAAAGAAAAATAATGATCAGAAGAGCTGTCATATCAGAGAGAAAGAGCATCTGGGCACAGCTATGGGCTCCTGTTCCTGGGCCTATCAGCTGAGACAATCTTACTTCTCTCCTCTATGAACATCTCATGTTGGTTGGCTTGCTCCAGCACAGCACCATGAGCACCCACGCAGCCTGAGTGGGCAGAGCTCCTCAGGAGACAAGTGCTTCCAAACATCTGAGGGTATAAATCAGCTATGGGAAATGGGTCTGTAGGTGGGTTTAATGGAAGGAACTTTTGCAGAAGTGCAAAAAATGAGTTTTCAGCCCGAATGGGCTCCAGCTGATGCCTGGACTCTGCCAGACTCAGGCTTATAGGTGAGAGAGTGATCAAACACAGCCCTAAAAACCCTGCAGTGAGAAACACTTGGGCTTGTGGACTCAATATTTACCTACTATCATGCACCAGCCAGGGCCTATTTGAATTTATGTATAGAAATTTGCATGTATGGATCTGCCCAAATGACCTGTCTGCCTGTTGTACATACAACCCCCACCTTAGTCAAGCAGGAACCACATCCTGCCCCTCTCTCAGTGCCCATCTGGGGAAGCTCAAGTTTTCTCTGTTAATGCAAGAAGTGTTAATAATGAAGCCATTCAGTCAACACAGTTCCCAGCTTCTTGGGAAACTAAAATATGATCGTTAATTCCTCTTTATTAAGGCAGCACAAGGATTTATTATTCTATCCCTAAAGAAAGAGCAGAGCAGAGGTGTTTAAAACAGAATTTTCAGGCAGCAGCACCAGACTGAGCACAGCCCAGACAGATCGGTCACCTCAATAAATAAACCGTCTGCAGACAGGAAAGTTGTTGTTTAACCCTCAGCAGCTCCGTGCAGTGGGTGTGATATGGGGAGTGGATTTGTCATGAAGAGTTCACATCATCTGAACTAAACCCTGGCAGCACAGAAAAATAACACTGAGGAATCTGATCCCTGTGGGACTGGATTTTGGCAGCAAATGCAAGACCAGGCACCACGTGTGTGGCAAGAGCTGTGTGTTGTGGGGGTTCCTGCCACCATGGGTTGGTGTGGTGTCGGCTTCAGCTGGAGATGGTGAGTGAGCCTCTGCTCCACTGGAAGAGAGATTTCCATGAAATTGTCATGTTCTCAAGTGGTGGCTGGTAAGGCTGGAATCACTTGGGTGTGCCACCAGCTGTACCACTTTACACTTACCTACCCCAGATTTCCTCTCCCATTTCATGGTTCATACAGTCTGGTAATGTCCTGCTAAAGCCAGTCAGATTTTGCTCTTCTCCTTCCTACTTTGAGTAACTTTTTATCACCAGCCATAGTTGGCATTTTGGAGCTCACTACCTTCTCCAGACCATGAATGTGTTGAGCAGGTCCCAGCACAGAACCCACAGGGTCTGCTGAAGACCTCCCTACCATGAGAGCTGACCATTCACCTCTTCTCCACCTATTGTCAGCTACCAGTCCACACCAGTACCTTCCTTTGTTCCCTGTTCTCTCAATTTCCTTAAAACTCCTCAGCAGCCTTAGAAATAGCCTCAGTCTTTCTGAGAAGCATCAGCACAACTTCTGCATGGCACGAGTGCCCTCTAGTGCAGACCCAGAGCTCCGACCTTGGTCCACCTCTGAAAAAGGGACCCCAGACTTGATTCCCAGGCCTTAAAGAAAGTACCCTACCCTCCCTGTTGGCTACCTGCACTGATCGAGCTGGTGATGCCTTTGCCACCAGAATGGTGAGAAGGAAGAGGGACAGGGAATTGTTGTTTTAAAGTTTGTCCAATACTTTAAAAAAAAAAAAAATTAAGTCTTTTGAAAGAGGTCTGATATTTCAGCATTATTATGGCAACTTCCTTTCTAATTATTTGTTTCAAATTTTGCATACTTGATGTCTGGGAAGAAAACCAGGTGAGAAATGTCTCCCATTGGGTGTCACTGAATAGACACATAAAGCCAAAAAATGTCACATCCACAGGATGTCACAGAAGAAACTCAAATATCTCCTGAAGGAGAAACTCCCATGAAGAAGAGCCCAGCTCACATGGGAAGGCTTCCCTCAAGGGAAAGGATGGCTGGTGCATCCATGGCCATCACTGCAGAGCAGGGCTGGGTGCCAGACCACCTCCATCTCACTGCTTTCCCTGCACACACCAATATCAGAGACACTGTGCTGGAACAACTTGGTGCACAGGCCCAAGATCCTGGGACATACCCTCAGATAAAACCTTCATGTGCAGGAGGGTTCATGGCTATAAACAGGAATCACCCTCTGAAGTGCCAGTCACTCAACTAGAGCACGGTGCACCAGGATCAGGTCAGGTTTTTACTGAGATGGGCATAATGCCCAATCCCAAGCCACCAGGCTAAGATTAGACACCTTCAGGAGCAATGATTTGAGTCATTCATGACCTTTTTTATTTGCTGCTGCTATTGATATTTGCAGAATGGTATAAACTCTCTCTATGGGCTCTTAACATCACACAGGGCAGTGTTGTCCAGGGTGTTTGGAAGGTGAGTACCAATGGGCATCATCAAGAGGTTTCAGGGGTCTTTTGTTTTCTTTGCCATCCCAATTCCAAAGTGTGGTGCTGCAAGTGGGCATTGCCTAGTTACTGGCAAGGGAAGACCTTAAGAAGCATGGCCAAGGTGGGCAGGATGAAGGGAGGTGCTTTTCCTCCAAAGGACCCGTCTGAAGCTGTTTCCTTCTGAGCTCTGGAGGCTCATCTCGGAGCAGTGTTAAAGGCTCGGAGCAGCCTTTTCCCACAGAACATGGATGATTTGCTTGCACTTATTTTCGACAATTTCTTCAAGAGGAGTTGTCTTTCAGGGCAAATGCCTTTTTTTTTTTTTCTTTTTAATCAGTGCAAATTCTAGTCTGCTTTCCATTTTCTGAGCTGTTTTTCTGTGGTTATTTCTAATACCCCTCCTTATCGAGCTGAAGCAGGACAGAGAAGCAGCAGTGTAGCAGCAAAGGTTGTGCTCTCACCCTGGTAGCCATGGCCCTGAGTCCCAGACTGGGATTTGGGAGGCTGGAGTATCCTTTGGGTACTCCGGGCAAGCCAATTTCTCTCTCTCTGCCTTATTTGCAAAGTGGGGTAATGACCCAGTCCCATAGCCCAGAAGTGATTCTCTGCAGCAGGGATCCAAGGACTTCAGCTAAATTTCCTTCAAAAATCCCTAAATGAAGCTGCCCTAAATTATACCACTTAGATAGATATGACAGTGTCCGTGAAAATTGCATTTTCCCAATTGTTGGCTCCTCCTGAATTTGGGAGCATGTTAATTTTCTAGAGCAGCTAAATAGTTTCCTCTGATGATTAAAAAATGAATAATAATAGCAGCACCCGCCTTCCCGAGGCTCATGTAGGACTTACCAGCAAGAAATTAAACACAGTAGGAAATTCCTTGAAAGAGTTAGAAAACAAATGATTGATACAATCTCTCCCTCCCTCCTGGCTCTGTGATCTGCTTTTAGAATGATTATTAAACACAGCAAAATTCATTTGGTGCTGTAACATGAACAAGACAAATTACAGTCTCTGGAGCTCAGTTAATTGCTAAAGAACATACTGACCCTCTGCGGGTTCATCAGTTATGGTAACTAATGAAAGGAAACGTAAGCCTTGCTACGTGGGTCTGCAGCAAGGCTGCCCTCCCACCGCGTGCAGAGACAGGTCCACCTCAGCCCTCCATGGTCTGGGGTAAACAATGAGAAATGAAGTGTCTGCTCCACCTTAGTGGGCAAAATAAAAGGATGTGGATGACCAGGACCCATTGAAAGGATGAGCAGTTCAGTGATCAGACTCCTACCCTTGATTTGCTGCAGCTACCCTGAAGGGTCTTGCTAAGACATTGAGTCTTCCTGCAGTGGGGTTCATGTCACCTAACTTCAGATCTTTGGAAGTAATTCAAATTGCCCATTGGCTTCACCAACACCCAGCAAACCCCGTGGGCATTTTCTGTGGCCCTGCCAACCAAGAGCAGGCACCGGGTGCTCTGGCAGTCTCACACCTTCCAGAGGGTTTACCAGTGTGATCCCAAATCTCATGGCAACTTGACTTTGAAAGGTCACAAGATTGCCTTAAACGTCAGTGGGTAATACTTGGGGATGGGGGGAGTGGTGTGTGTCTTAGGCCAAATTCAGCTGATTGTTTTAATTTTTTTGGTGTTATCACAGAGGTGGAAGTTTGAGATTTGCATGTGGACTCAGTGCTCAGGACACCTCAGGAGTCATGATAAATTCACGAGTCCCGACAATGCTGCTTTCATAAACAGACCCGTCGCTCTGTTTTCACCAAAACTTTCCCAAATTATTCTTTTCTTTATTCTTGTTCCTCATTTTATCTTATTACACCAAGATGTAAAATTATTAATAGAATAGTCCATTAATTTTATGATATTTCATTATTCAATTATTTCCTCCATTATTCTTCCACATTAAATCTGAATAATTTATTCAGTGAATTTTGCAAGCAAAATGTTCAATGCATAATTTTCTCCTTTGTTAATATTCTCCCAGTTATAATTGTCCATGAGAATTTGATCTAATGCTCTACAGAAGAGCAATCTGAAGACAAAAGGCCCAACACATGGCTGTGCTGAGCATGACTGTTGGTGGTTGTTCCCCATTTAGGCTCTCAATGCACCAAGTGTGTGCTGTGAAGCCAGCAGAAGGAAGCAACAGGCTGTACCTGGCACAGGAGCCAGGAGTAGCGTTCACTGCATGTGAAGCTGTGTCACTCCATTTGGGAATGTGGTACAAAGCCTTGAGAACAGCAGGGAAGGAGAGCAGCAACGTGCTTAACTCCCTTCTCCCAGTACCAGCCTCTCTGACCCTGTGCAAAGAGCTCACAGCCCCTGGGGCGAACACCAAAATGAGCCAGAAACAGCTTCTTTCCCACTCTACGCATCAGATCTGTGCTGATCCCCACTGGGAAACTCAGGAAGAGGAGGCAGGTTGGCTTGCCAGGATACCTTGGGGACATTGGCACTTCATTTGGCACACAGCCTGCAGGCCCAGCCCGTGCAGGAGTGTATAGAATCATGGAATCATTTTGAGACAGAGAAAGAGACCATTAAGATCATCAAGTCCAACCATTCCCCCAGCACTACCAGGGCACCACTAACCCCTGGCCCTCAGCACCACAGCTCCAGAGCTTGGAAACCCCTCCAGGGGTGGTATCTCTGCTTTAGGCTCAGGACAAGCCCACATGAAGCACAGAGCAGGATTAGCCCCTTTCCCCATCCCTCCTGGGGAGGGGGGGGAGGGCAGGGATAATAAGGGGAACAAGGAAAAAGAAAAATGCCTCATCCAAGAATGGAAGTTAAGAATATAATAAATTTAATGGATAACAGGAGAAAAACAGAAACAGGAATATTAAGTGCAGAAAGGATCCAGAACTCCATCCAAAACCTGCCCTTGGTTGGCGATGGATTGCATGGTGCACGTGTAGTCAGGCTCAGCCCTGCTGAGATGCCATTGTAGCTGCAGAGCCCACGAAGGAAGAGCCCCCGGCCTTCCTGTCTCCTTGTTTTGTGGAGTGTGACATGGAAAGGGAGACAGTAACAGCCACCCTCTGACTCCTCAGGGTCCAGGGGTTACCACCTGTCGCCCCACTCAGTCTGTTCACCCTTAAAGCACAACAGATGCGGACTCCACCACTGCCCTCAGCAGCCTGGGCCAGCCCTTCACAACCCTTGCAGAGAAGATATTTCTTCTACTATCCAACCTAAACCACCCCTGGGGCAATTTGAGGCTGTTTCCTCACATCCTGTCACTTGTTCCTTGGGAGCAGAGCCCGACCCCACCTGGCTCCAGCCTCTTGTCAGGAGCTATCAAGAGCCAGAGGGTCTCCCCGAGCTTCCTTTGCTCCAGGCTCAACAGCTCCAGGTCCCCCAGCTGCTCCTCACCAGACTCCTGCTCTAGACCCTTCCCCAGCTCCATTGCCCTTCCCTGGCCATGCTCCAGCCCCTCAATGTCCTGCTGGGAGTGAGGGGCCCAAAACTGAACCCAGCATTTGAGGCTTCACCACTGCTGAGTACTGAGGAACAATCCCTGACCTAGTCCTGCTGGCCACACCAGTGTGGATGCAAGAAGGATGCTGGTGGTGTTCTTGTCCACCCAGGCATACACTGGCTCATCATCAGCCACCTTTTGACCAACCTCCCCAGGGTCCTTTTCTACCAGGCATTTTCCAGTCATTACTCCCCAAGCCTGGAGCATTGCAGGGGGTTGTTATGACCCAAGTGCAGGACCTGGCAAACTCACCAAGTGATTTTCCAAACTCATCTTGTATCACTGAGCTTCCATGTTGGCCTTTAGGCCTGCTCTTTGCAGTGTGTGTGGGTTGAACACAATGCACTCAGCCCAACCAACTCCATCTGTCCCCTGACATCAGTGATGCAGCCCTGTGGCCGTGGACCTGCTGGAGTCTGCAGGTTGTGTTCTCTTACAGACATATACAGCCTGAGACATGGGCATCCTATAGAGGAGGGTAATACAGATGTGCAGGATCAGCTCAGAGTGCGATGGGCTACGACTCACCTCCTGCACAGGCAGACTCGGGCCCAGTGAACATGTGCATAAGTCCTTCCCTGCAGAAAGCAGAAGGTACGAGCACTAGGTAGTGATAATATTAAGGGCAGGATTAGCACCATCTCTACTTGCTGCCTGACAGCTTGGTGGCTGCCCAGAGACTCTAACAGTCATCAGCCATGAGAAAGCAGATCCTTCTGCTCGTCATTCAGACTGTTTGATTGTATGTCAGGACAGACTGACAGCTCTCTGCAGCTACATCTGCTTTTCCTGCACAAGGAGCCTATACAGCTGACCAGAGACCAAACTTTAAGAAGAAGTTAGGTGACCAAAACCCTACTCCATCATGAATGACATTGACAACTTCTTTACAAACCAGCAGGCCAAGTTTTAGCTTCAGTTAAGATTTGTTTCCACTTCTCTGTTGTGCACTTTTCAAAAGGAGGCTCACTCTGCCTCGTATCTGCCACCAGTTACTAGTTTGCTTGGAGGCCTTCCAGTCTGCAGAGTGCTTGTGAGCAGAGACTGAGCTGGGGAGGATGGGAGATGGGCAGCACTTGGGCTGCTTTTGACATCAGTGAATGAAATCTTTTCAAATGACAGAGTAGAAAATAGTAAAAAAGGAACTTCTAAGTCAGAATAATCCTTTGAGCCAAAATTTTTGGTGAACTTCTGGAATTCATTTCATTTCCATGAAAGCCTCAGCCATTACTGGGATGTTTTTAGCAAATATGATGAACTCTCACAATTTCCCAAACTAAAACCACAAGGAAACTGAGCCCTTTTGTTTTCATTGAAAACCACTGACCAGTCAGTCACCTTCGCTGTTTATTCAGCTCAGCTGCCTGTGCTGTTCTATGGACAATGTCCCGTTAGAACGGGATACAGTAACTCCGAATTAAGAGACTGACGGAGCCACGATGAGCTCAGTGTTGGCATCATAACAGTGACAATTCAGGGAACAACATTTTTCCTAACCTAGTCAATAAATTAGTGGTAGAAATAGTGGCAACATGAAGTGGTAAAAATAGAGTCCCACAAATGCAAATTTTCCATGGTAAAAGCTAATAACTACTATTTTCTAAAATAACATATTAGTGCCTACCAGCTCAGCAGAAACATATGGACTGTATCAACCCATTGCAAGGTTCCCACCAACCCACATGAACGGAGATTTTCCAATCCTCTGGGACAAAAGTCTCCAGAAATAGACCTGCCTTGAATAGCCTAGAGGTAGATGCACTCAAGACAAAAAGAATAATGGTTCTACAGTGAAACCCAAGTGCTCCAGCAACCTGAAGAGCTGAGTCACCAGTTGGAAATATCCAAGTCCTGCAGAGCATGAAGGCAATAACAGCTTCAGATCCTGCTCTCCAGGGAAGGGAATGTCACCCAGAGACTTTGCTGAACTGCAGCTGCATTGTCCCTCGGTGGTTTGCGGTTTGTCATGGGCATTTGGAGAAGCCAAAACAAAACAGCCTGGTGCCTGTGTCTCTCCAGGGAACTCTAGTTTCTGCCCAGGGTTGTGTGTCTGAGCCATAGCTGGTGCCTCTGGGTTATTCCCGATGGGTGCTTCTCTCAGCAGATCCAAGGCTGCCCTAAGCTCTGCAGGGGTGACGCGGAGAACCTCATTCATAAAGGTTTGTTTGGGGGATGGGGGGGCATAGTCATTACTGCTGACAGCTAGTGCAGCTTCATCAGTGTTTACAGCACTAGGGATCCTGGGCTGGACAGAGAAGAGGGGCAGGGAGACCAAGAGGACGTCTTTCACACACTCCAAGGGGGACAACATCTTTTCACTCCAGTGGAAGACTTGTCAGGGCAGAGTTAAAGGTATTGTCGGGTGGTTGGACTTCCACTTCCTCCTGCCTTGTCTGAAACAGATGTGAAAAATCGACCAAGGAAATAATGCTCATTTTAAGGCTTCACACATTGTCCCTGCCAAGCCCAAAGTGTTAGGATTGCAGCCAAATGCAGCCCATACACTACAGACACCCAGAAATAATGAGCTAAGTTCCCTCAGTAGGAACCCTTGTATTTTTAGGAATCATTAAGAAAATGTGAAGTTTAGATTAAAGATAATATTTTCCATGCAACACAGAAACCATCTTAATTCTGACCTTGCTGTAAGAACTGAGCAGAGGACTCAGTGGACTGAGCAAGGAGCACAGAGTGATGGAACAAGGTGTTTGCAGTAGGCTTCAGATGGAGATGTCACCTGTGGCTGCAATACCTCTGAAAATAGTTTTCTTACCCAGGTCTAGTCATGGAGCAAATAATGGGGGAAAAAATTCAAGAAAATAAATGAAGAAAAAACTTTTTCGTTTTCTTTTTTAAGTATTATTTGATGTGAGGAGCAAGTGAGACACTGTAATAGTGATGTCTGATGAGAACTATGACTGTAGACACGAGGACACTAAAAGGGAATATTAGCTTTTTTAATTGAAATTGAAAAGCAGAAAACCAACTTGATAGTTATTGTATAGTGCAGAGAACTTGGGAATCCACCTAGTACATTGGAGACATTAATTACTGCTTAATTAGAGCAAGGAGCATTTGCAGGGTATGTGATAGCAGTTAATGGCTGATTCTCCCGAGAGACACGGATCTGGGTACAGAAATAGCAAGTTCCTTACACAAAGGGCAGCTCACTTTCTTGGGAAGCAAGCTGATCAAGTGTGTGTTCATGGACAGACTGTATGTTGAACATCTCTGTGCCAACACCAATCCCAGTGAATGTTTTAGAGAATTTAAGAGGAAAAGGAGATGACTTGCAGGAGAAGGTCTGGTGCTGGCACTGAACATACACCCCTGCAGAAGATGAAGAAACCCTTCTTCTTCTTAAAGACATCCTTTAGGGAAGCTGCCACCAAGCACCCAGAATCCTGAGTGGTTCTGTCCATTTAGGACAATGTCTCCATGCTGGGGCTGTACCTGGTCTACACAGTGATTTGCTGCACAGCAAGCAGTTACGATGTGGTGAATCCCTCAAAAGCAGTCACTTGTTCCTGTTCAGCTCTCAGCAATGGCAGAAGAGAAAATCCTTCCCAGACTGCCATTCTGGGTATACTGGTGCCTCCCAGGCCTGGGCTGGTAATGGTAATGGCAGGTGGTGCTGGGTCAGGTGGACATGGGACAGGCACAGAGGGATGTTGGGGTAGGTGATGTTTAGCCCATGGCTGCCTAACAGACCTGGGCCCCAGGGGCCACACTGCATCCCAGGGACGTGCCTGCATGGGCTATTTTGCATCTTTGATGATATGATGATAATGTTATTGTACAATTGAAGCAGAAGATCAGAAGAAAGCCTGCAAGAGCCAATAAAACAATCTTTCATTTGGAGTCAGCTACAGCTGTTCTCTAAGTCCCAATGTACAGAGACCATTTGGTGTGTGGTCTCCTCGGGAAGGTGAAAAAAAAAATTTCTCAATATTCATCAAAGAATGTTTAAAATTGTTTCTCAGTTATCTCTTGTGCAGAAGCCAGACATTGGAGTCATGACACAGCTTTGATTTGATTTTTTTGGTGTACATGTGTATACTTTTCACAGTGCTTATCAGAGTAAGAAAGTACATCTCACTTTGTCCAGCCATCACTTTTACCCCTTTAATGGACATGTTTGAAAACAATGGTGTGTCCTATCACTGTGGCTCCTCCTGACAGACTTATGTGACTTGACCCCTGCTGTTCAGAACATTCTTCTAACTCCTGGCCAAATCTGTTCATGGTTATCTATACAGTTCTATTCTTACGTTATCATTGCTCTTTGGAAATCCATTCCTGGAGTTTACTCTGCTGTTTAATTTATAAAGATCAATCACTCATCTTCCAGCCTGGCTTCACAATCCATCTTCTCTTGGAGAAATGACTCTTCATCCCTTTGTTGCACTTGCTCCAGTTTCTACTCACATTTTTGACATGTAGCTCTACACGGTGTTTCAGATGAAGTTTGATCAACAGTTTGTGCAGCAATATTAACATGCGAAACCTCTGTGGAAACACTTCATCTGTTACTGCCTCATACCTTTCAGAGTTTCCAATTACATCACAATAATGGCAACACAATGACCGTATTTGAGTATTCCTCTACCTCTCTTGCTCCCAGCTGGAAGCCCTATGCTACAGCAAAATTCTGGGACTGAGTCCACAGATGTTTGACCTAAAGCCTTACCTGGGAATTTTATTCCCTTCCTATTGCTCCAGCCTCAAAGAGACCAAATTCTTTGGATGCTCCACTGAACCACCCTTACCTTCCAGTTCTGTGTCAGCAGTAATTTCATGACCTCATTCCTGCTTGCTCTGCCAAGGTCACTGAGTAGAAGATCAGTTTGATCTGCTCCAAGGTTGACTCTTGAAACGTCACCACTCCCTTCCCCAAGCCTGACATCTCCCCTTTCAGCACCATGCCTCTGAGCTTTTTCTAGCTAAGTCTTTATCTCCTTACAGTTCTTGCACTACTCCACATCATTTCTTTCTTAAATAATAATTTCCCAGGAGACATGGAATCAAATACTTCACTGAAGTCCATACCGATGAGATCTATCACCTGGAATACCTGGTATCTGATTGGAAGAGGGTACTGGGTTAGTCTGTCTTGAGCTGTCTTGGATAAATAGGTGTCCCTTTTCCTCCTAGACTCTACCTTCACTTCTTGCATCTTCTTTTTGAAATTTGTTTTAAACTCCCATATACCTCAGGGGTCAAGAGACATTGTTCCTGAAGTTTCCATGCTACCTTTTTTCAGTTCAGGACAGAAATTCAGTGTATTAAGCGCTCTGATTCAGGCTTTATCCAGTTCAGAACTCTTATTCATCAGCCTTCTCTAAAGCTGATCTATTAGCATGGAGCTGTTACACTGCATTATTTTAAGACTTGATCCAACCTTACAGTCTGTAGCCCCACATCTTTCTTCATCCTTCTATTATTTATAAATCTAACACCTCCTTTTCTGTTAGGATCCTATAACACCATGGCATCATGCAATCTTCCTCTGCTGTCTTCTCTCCTCTCCCATGGAGCCACATTTGCTGCTTAGCCCTCGGTTCTCATCCTCAAACCTCACCACTTACTGCTCATATCCTTCCTGAGGTTGTTATTTGTGGAGTCACCTGGGAGTCTTCCCTACCTACCATTTCATCCCCCCTCCACTCAGTTGCAAATTCCATGTTTTTGGACCTTTGACTTACAGAAATCCCACATCTCCTCCACATTTAGTTCCATGAGTCTGTATGTCCGGTTGACTTCCCCAAATAATTTTCTTAGTTACTCTACCTCACCCATTTTGAAACCAAAACCCCACTGACAGGATTAATTGTTTGGGTATTTTCCCTTCCCTTTAATTCAAACTGAATCAACTCCTGGTCACACAATTCAAGGTTATTTTCTACAACCAGTTCCTCCACAGTCTTTCCTCCCTTGCCAAAACCCTGCCTAAAATAGCATCCACTTCTTATTGTTTCCATGACTAATTGATGAAGTGGTCACTGTTCCATCCAGAAATACCTGGCTCCTTCTGTTAATAGGTCCATTTATCCTCCAATCTATAGCCTATGAGATGATGCTTAGTGCTGTGTTCTTCCTACCAGACTTTTCAGCTCTCAGGCTGAGCTCCATAATTCTCTTTACAGAGAATCTTGAATGGATTTTATGTTGCCTCTAGCTATGCAGGAAGACAGGCTTAAGGAGATCTAGAAGATCTACAGTTGCTGTCCAATGTTTGTAACTAACTACTAAAACTACTGTAAACTACTGAAATTTCTAAAAAACACGTTCAAATTCACTCACGTACCCTCTCTCCCTGTTGCAGCTTTGCAATGATCGAGGTGTTACAGACGAGTTTATCTGCGAGGAAAATTCATTCCTCAATAGCCTTGAAAAATTAGAAACCATCATTTTAGTCTCAGAAATGTGCAGTGATTTTCCAGTACAGTGCTTAAACTAAACATGCCTGTGCTTAAATCACTCGCCCATATTGTCCTGTGTCGGGGACAGTCTCCAGGAGGATACAGAGCGTGTTAGCATGGGAAGGACCGCACAGGCAGCTGGGCAGGAATTAGCACTGGTCCCAGCTCGTGTTGTGTCTCTAAATATGACATTTATTAGCAGCACTACCAAGGGAAGACAAAGTTCAGGTACAGTGACCGTGACTGTGTAATTTTAATAGACTCTTAATTTCAGTTTTCCCAGCTTAACAGCATTTTAAATCACACTTTAACTTTACAGTCAAGTGCTCTCTACAACCAGAGAGTGCAAAAGAGAATTAACTTATTATTCCATGTTTACTGAGCCTTGCCATCTCAGAACTGAGGAACAGGGATCGAATCCAGTTTTGTCACGGGACACCATCTGCCTATTTCCATATTTTCTGAGCAAAGAAGGTTTTATATGCTTGAGGCAGAGGGTGTGACAGTCTCCCCACAAAGGGCCTGGCAGGTGGATGGGTTGGGGTTGTACCCAAAGGATGGAGCTGTGGGCATTTTCGTGGGCAGTGCTGCATAATCCCCACACACTGGTGCCACTGGAAGCTGGATGGATCCACAGCACCTGGAAAAGGGTTCTCCTTTTGAAAAACTTGTCTTGCCTTTGGACCACTAGAGGGAAGTGCCTGTGCTGATGTGAGCTCTGGAGCCCGGCAAGTGCTGCGACTTTAAAGTGTTTGTAGATAACATGAAAACATCAAAAAGGAACTTGAATCTGTGTTACCAGGCTGACAAATGGCAAATGAAATATAATATAAAAGCTGTCAACTAACAAAGTGCTGCTGAGGGTGTGGAGAGTTATCGAAGGAATCACATGATGGGGGAAGGCAGTGGGAGAAGATCTGCTGCTGGGTGATGGTGGGGAAGGAACTTGGGGTGAGCACATGACAGAAGTGGATGGGAAGGGAGATGGGTTTTAAGCAGAAAAGGTGCCAAATCCCCAGAAATTGCTCTGCAAGTTCCAGTCTCTGTCAGATGTCTGGTCTCAAGCATCAAGAGTCCTCCAAACACCAGGTTTTTTCCTACCTGCATCCCTCAAGACATCACAGTAAAGCTGTTGCCCAAGGCTGTGGGGTGGGCTCGTGGGGTGGCAAGGGAGCTGTGAGATGGCTACAAGGCTCTGTCAGCTTGTGGGATCAAAGGGGTTGTTGGCCCAGGTCTGGTTTATTTTCAGTTTGGGACAGAGGGGGAACCTAACCCAGCAGCACGTGCAGGAAAATTATTTGGGCAATTGCATTTTTCCCACCCTCAAGTGCATCAAAGCTGAGGAAGAAGAGGAAGAGAAAAGAGGGCTGCAGCAAGATGGTCAAAGGAGAACATGACTGTAAGGAGAACAAGTCTCAGACTTCAAATCTGCTGTGGGGAAGGAATTTTCCTGTTGTGGCATCTGACCCCCCAGTTTTACTGAGCTGTACATGCTTATGTGAATCCACCTGTTCATGTATTTGACCCCGCTCCAGCCTGGGACAGTGTCACTGTCACCGTGCATGCCCTACGTGTGCAAGGTGCAGGGAGGGAAACACGGTGCTGCTGTCATGTGCTGCTTGCCACATCCATCCGAGCAGCTCAGCCTTTCCTTGTCTGTCACTTTGTTTGGGGAATGTATGGCAATTAGCAGCTCAGACTTCTGACTGTTCCCTGTTTTTTGCTTTTTCTTTCATATATTATTCATTTTTGCTACTTGTATTAGATGTTTGTGTCTTCCTGCTTTGAGCTATGAAGAGAGCACTGGGCTTGAAATGCTTGATGGTGGTGACATCTTGGATTTTTTATGCTAGTGTTTGCTTGAGCAATTTTGTGCATGAAGCTGGAATTGATGAGCCACAAGAGAGGAGTGGGATCTGTGAACCGAGCTGCATTGCTGCTGTGGGTGCTCCTGGCTCCCACCAAAAAGTAGTCCTGGAGGGTGCTCCTAACCTACTCTGTGACAGGCTCTTTCGCGACCCAACCCAGGTCCACCTCAGAGATGCTGAGGAAGAACAAGGTTTGAGTGCAGATTTTTTTGTACAGTTTCTGCAAGGTATCTGTCCTAAAAGGCCCCTTGTAATGCAAAATACTCAAGCTTTGTTCACCCAAAATACAAAAGACTGAGCTCTTCATCCTGTGGTGTTGAACTGATTTGTTCATTGTTTCTAAGTAGGTGCCTCTCACTTCTGCAAAATTCTTTGAAATCTATTCCTGAAGGGTCCATTAACAAAAATAGGTAAATATTTCAGCCAATTAACTCATGCTACCTCTCTCTCCAGCATTTCCCAAATCCTCCACATGAATGTGCACCCAAAACAAGCCTCTGCGAGGTGCTGAGGTGAAGGTTCTGCCTGGTTAGGCAGCATGTTCAGACGGAGTGGCTGAGAAGCACATTCCCAGACTCAAAAGCCAAAGCTAAGATGGTATCAGAAGGAATATTAACAGCACAGACTCCGGTATACACCAGGCAGTGATTTAAAAAAGCAGCATCTAAAAAGATGTCTGTTGTTTAGCATTCGAACAATGGTTTTA
Source organism: Megaceryle torquata (assembly GCA_024611175.1). Classification (NCBI taxonomy): domain Eukaryota; kingdom Metazoa; phylum Chordata; class Aves; order Coraciiformes; family Cerylidae; genus Megaceryle; species Megaceryle torquata. The sequence goes on along the minus strand of JANIJG010015016.1, from coordinate 3,572 downwards.
AAGCTAGTTCACAGATCAATAATGTTGTTTGCACACAGGACCTAGCATTTATTTCACCCAGAGTTGTAAATGCTGGAGCTCTAGCGAAAATAGGGACTGGACAGGAGAGCTGTCCACAATCATATTAAAAAAATCTTTCTCTTAAAGTTTGGAAATGGCTCATGTGAGTTTTGAAGTGTCTTCTTTCAGTGCTAGACATATTCAATATGAGACCACATCTGGAGTATTGCGTCCAGTTCTGAACTCCCCAGTTCAAGAGGGACAGGGAAATACTGGAGAGAGTCCAAGGGAGGCTACAAGGATAATGAGGGGACTGGAACATCTCTCTGGTGAGGAAAGGCTGAGAGCCCTGGGGCTGTTTAGCCTGGAGAAGAGAAGCCTGAGAG
>JANIJG010015015.1:0-20787 GCA_024611175.1 Megaceryle torquata | reverse complement strand
CCCCCTATTTTTCACGTTTTTTTTTTTTTTTTGCTTTGCCAGGGCAGAGCGCGGTGACACCGCGGCAGCCACCACGGAGAGGACACAGGACCCCCCCCTGGGCCTGCCGTGCCCCTTCGAGGGGGTGGCCTGGACCCCGAGACCCCCCCAGGGACCTCCGCAGGGCTGCTTCGCCTGCATCGCCAAGCCCCCTGCTCTCCGGCAAGCTTCGCCTGTCCTGTCTCCTTCTTCTGCTGTTTATCTCATGGAGAGCAAGACCTGCAAAGGGGACAGCCTGCGGCCAGCGGTCCCGTGCAAGCACTCGGTGGAGAAGAAGACCATGACCAACCCCACCACCGTCATTGAAATCTACCCCGACACCACCGAGGTGAACGACTACTATCTCTGGTCCATCTTCAACTTCGTATACCTCAACTTCTGCTGCCTCGGCTTCATCGCCTTGGCCTATTCATTGAAAGTGAGTACTGAGGGCAAGGTGCGGGGTGACCAGAGATGGGGGGAAGCATTTTGGGGTTGTGTCTGATGTAAGGCACATCTTTGCTACCCAAATGAGAGGTTGTAGCCTCTAGGGATGGGAATGGGGAGAGCTGAGCTGTGTTTTGGAGCCAGGGCTTATTGCTTCAGGTGGGGAAGAGGTGCTTTGACCTGTTTTGGTACCCTCGGAGGCTCCCCTGTACCGTGGCAGCAGGGTGATGGGCAGGCAACATGGGGCTGGCTTGGCTCATGCTGTGCCCGCAGGTACCCTGGCCGTTGGTCCCTTCTTCAGGATCCTGCAGGTTAGAGATCGTCAGGATAGGCTCCAGCAGCACTAGATGGTCAGGCAGAAGCAGTACAAAGCAGGCGGCCAGGATCAGCCGGTGCCTGGCAAGTTGCAGGGGAGGAGAGGCTGCCAAGGTGCAGGGCAATCCTGCCCGTTTCCTTCTTGCCCTCTCCCTGATTAAAACACCAGAGCTGGTGGCCAGCTCCCCCACCACCCCAAGACTTATAAATCTCGAGGCAAGCCCTGAAGACCTGCCAGCATCATGAGAATGAGCCTCAGGGAGCTGAGGAGGTGGCAGAGAGTGCAGGGAGGCTTCACACAGCGACAGGGCTGGAAGGAAATAGAGCTGTGGTGATGGAGAGGGCAATGATGTGGAACAGAGCCCATGGTGGGGATGGAGAGGACAATGGTATGGAGCACAATCTATGGTGGGCGTGGAAAGGACAGTGCTGTGGAGCACAGCCTGGAGTGGGGATGGAGAGAGCAGTGGTGTGGAGCACAGCCCACAGTGGGGATGGGACCAGGTTACTTCCAGTAGCTGCAGGGGAGGGCAGCCCAGCAAACAGGCAGCCCCTGGGCAGCTGCTGGGAGAGAAGGGCCTGGGCTGCCCTCCCCTTCCCTGCCTGCCAGATGTAAAACTGAGTGGATGTGCAGAGAGCCTGGGGCGGCTGGGTGGCCCCGGAGAGGAGCTGGCTGATTTGTTTTGGCAGGCAGCGTTTAGAGGAAGGCCAGGGCGCAAATGGGCTTCGTCACAGAAGCAGATCAATTAACTTCAGCCAGCTCCCGAGAGCTGGACCGCCAGTGCCCAGCGCTGCAAGGAGGCTGCTCCCAAGTCTCCGTCAGAAAGGCTTGGGGACAAATCCCCAGGACACGTGCCCTGGGCTTGCCCAGCAGTGGGAGTGCGGTGCCTGCCTTGGTTTCCCCTTCCCTGAGCTGGGAGGGGAACACCCATCCGTGCTGCAGGTGCTGCTGCTGCCTGGGTGAGGCACTTAATCACTTAAATCATGCCAGGGCTGAGCATCACCACAAGCAGGACTGACCCAAGGGCAAACCCAGGCAGCAGCAGCCTGGCACATGGGGAGGGGGTTTCTTAACACCCCCTGACTGTTTTAGCCAGTGAGGAAAAAACTGGCTTCCTCTTTATTTTTTCTATCTTTGCTCAACTGGATTTGCCTTTAACAACCGGCTTCTTTCCTGTGCAAGAGACAATCACAGCGGGCTAAGAAAGGGTGTCACGTCATCAGGACATGTGAGTAGATGTCGTCCCTCAGGGCAGGATGGTTTGAGGACCGGGCTGACCCCAATGCCAGGGGACAGGACTGAGTAGGGTCTGCCATCTACAAGATTTTTAAAGGCTGGACCCTTCACCATCCTTGACATAAGGTGGAAGGAAGGGCAAAACCCAGAAGTAACCCGGGGTGAGAGCCTTGGATCGGGGCAGAGGTGTGGGCTCAGGGTCTGGCTGCAAAGGTCTAGAGGACATAAACTCCAGCATGAAAAAAGAAGTAGTGGTGAGGGAAGGTGAAGGGGCAAATTTTTTCCAAATCAGGGAAAGGAAAATAGAAGATGGCTGTCAGAAAACAGCCTTGGCTTTTGGACTGCGGAGGCAGTAGCTGATGAGATGCAGTGGTGATACCTGAGCAGCCACGGAGCTGAGTGGGTAGAAATAACCCTGCTCTGGTCTTGGAGCTCACCAGACAAGGCTGGGCAAGGTTATGGGGTTGTGACTCTGTGACAGGGGAAGTAGAAACAGAACTTCCCTCAGGGGCACAGGACAGAGCTAGCAAGTGGCCAAAGGGATGACAAGTGCACTTCTGGGCTGCCATTGGGATGGTGGTGGGAGGCCACAGGGATGTTGGGGAAGTAGCAGGTCTGTCCTGGGGAAGGCCACTGGGATGTTAAGGTAGATGGGATACCTCCTCACTCACAGCTTCTGCAGAGACAATCATGACATCCCAGCCGAGCTGGGTGTTAGGGTTATTTCTCCAGAAGCCTGTTTTCGTCTCTTTTACAGTCAGTAAGGTTTTTCCCAGAAGTTCAGAGAAAGTAGAAGCAAGAAATGCCCTGGGGACAGATGACCCTTTGAACAGACTTCTCTTGTACCTCTGCAATTCAATGTAAGGACAATTCGGCAGCAGATACTTAAGTCCCAGCCTTTCTAGGATGTCTGTGCTCTGCAGAAACCAAGAAAGGTGCTGTGGAAGGGAGAGGAGGGGAGCAGCACCTTCCCCTCCCTAAGACCCTTCTGGGAGACCTCTGAAGGCAGAACACTCGGCCAGTGGAGCACAGGTTTCCTGGCCGAAGGGGCTACCAGGGCGCTGATGGCATCAAGCAGTCCCTGGGTTATGGGTTTTCTGGTTTTTTTTTTGCATTTCCTTTAAATCACAGGAACATCGGCAACCTCAGAAATCACTGCTTTCATTATCAGAAATAGCATCTCCAGTACCCTGCCATAAACGTCATCTGCTTTTGCCAGATCCATACTGCTAAGAAAGCAGCAGCTCCTGTGGCCCAAGCCCATGAGATGTTTCATTACATAGCTTAACACACCAAAGTATTTCCATTGGTTTCAGCAGCATATTGCCCACAGATGTATGTTTAGACCACTTAAATGTTACTGGAAAGCTGACTCCTTCCCCATGTCCACTTTTACAGTCCTTCCGTGTCCGCCTGGCCTTTTGCCTGTGAGCTACAGCCTCCTCCTCCCTTTCTTTCTGCTATTTCACGATGACCACCATTTACTAAAAAATGCCCCCAAACCCACCCCAGCACCAAAGAATTTACGCTCTTCAAAGAAACAGATGAAGTCAGGTGAGGGCAGAGACTGCGACACCCCAGCCAAGTACTCTGTGTGACAGCCACCCTGGCCAAGCGCTCTGAATAAGAGTGTGACGATACGCCCCGTCTTTATTTACACCCAGAGCGGGCCAGGTCCTCAGCAGGCACAGCTTGCTGGGCTGCAGCAGAGTCGCATCAACTCACATATCCCTCCAGGGGTTATTTCTAGCACCTCAGGATCTTCTCAAGGTCAGTGGCCTAGAGCACAGGCATCTAACTGTGTGTGCTGGTGCTGGGGAAGAAGAGATCAACAGCAGGGACAAGTTAGAAACCCTAAAGTAACTTAAACTCCAGCCCAGCACAGGTACGAGAACCGATCCAACAGCAACGCTTTGGATTCACTTGGGTTTGGTCAGGAGCAAAGGCCATGGCCTGATATTCCACAGTTCCCTCCCTCTTTCCCATCTCCAAGAGGTAATGAATGATGCATCAGTTCCTGGTGGCAGGAGACCTTGCTGCAGGCTTTAGGAGGTCTGTCTCCAGAGACCACCAGGGCCAGCCAGGTCCTTCTCAGTACCCATTATGCCATGAGGCAGTAGATCAGAGGAGAAGGGATCTGAGATGAGCTGCGGTACAAATACAGAATCATAGAATCATTTTGGTTGGAAAAGACCTTTAAGATCATTGAGTTCAGCCATTAACCCAGCACTGTCAGGGTACCACTAACCCATGTCCCTCAGCACCACATCTCCACAGCTTTGAAACTGCTCCAGGGATCATGGGGACTCCACCACTGCCCTGGGCAGCCTGGGGCAGGCCTGGACAACCCTTGCAGGGAAGAAATTGTTCCTCATGTCCAACCTAAACTTCCCACCATGCAACTTGAGGCTGGTTCCTCTTGTTCTGTCACTTGTTCCTTGGGAGAAGAGACTGACTCCACCTGGCTCCAACCTCCTGTCAGGGAATTGTTGAGAGCAAGAAGGTCTCCCCTGAGCCTCCTTTCTCAGGCTGAAAAACCCAAGGTCCCTCATCTGCTTCTCACCAGACTTGTGGTCCAGACCCTTCCCCAGCTCTGCTGCCCTTCTCTGGCCATACTCAAGCCCCTCAGTGACCTTATGGGAGTGAGGGGCCCAAAACTGAACCCAGGATTTGAGTCACGGCCTCACCAGCTCTGAGTACAGGGGGATGATCCCTGCCCTGGTCCTCCTGGCCACACTATTGCTGTGACAAGCCAGGATGCTGGTGGCCTTCTTGGCCACCTGGGCACACACTGGCTTGTATTCAGCTGGCTGCCAACTAGAAACCCCAAGTCCTTTTCCCCTGGCCAGTTTCCAGCTACTCTTCCCCCAGCCTGGAGCATTACAGAGGCTTGTTGTGACCCAACTGGCTGTATAGAGATGAGGATGGCAAGAAGCTCTGCTGGCTTTTTAAGCCCCACCAAAACCCCACAGGGTTGCTTGCAGAGTTTTCCTGCCCTGAAGGCCACCAAAATATGTAGTGCGATAGCACCCCAGGAGAGCTGAGCACTCCTGCCTGCTCTCTGCCCAGCCCTTAGCACACAGCTCCAGGTATGGCTGTTTGCTTTCCCCTTGTACCACTTGTTGATCTTCTCCATTGGGAGGGGAAGGAAACAGGCACAAATCCAGAGCTATTTATTTACCCCAAGAAGCAGAGAGGCTGCAGCACCTGACCTCTCAAGTAGGCTCTCAGCCTGATTTTCAGGAGGTGCAATGATTTGTGGAGGTGGCAGAAGAGCAGGAGTGGCAGCCCTGTGATGCTGTGTGGGAATTATGTAGGCTGGAGATATCTTGACCACTTCCCAGAGCAAATACATCCAAGAGTCCCCTCCAGAGCTCCTTATGTGTAGGGATGGAGAGCTCTGCCCAGAAACAGGTTTACAGACAACCGGCTGCAGGCTAAATGCTGGGCTGTCTTAAATACAGCCTTGTTAGGCTCGTTAGCACCAAATCATTCATCTCCTCCTGCAAGCTGAGGCAGCACTTCAAGTTCCCTGCTCTCAGAAGCAAGAGGGGCCCAGCTTCAGAGAGGAGGTGGCTGTTAGAAAAGGAACAGGAAAGCAGCTGGGTGGTAGGAGTCCCAGGGGAGCCCTTTAGAGGAAGCTGAAGGCAAAACCCCAGTAAGAGGAAGGACAGGGGATGATGGTCAGAGGAAGGAAAGAGCAAGCCTTTTGGGCATTGGCATGCTGGAGGCGTTGGAGGACAAGGTGAGGTGAAGATGGTGAAGGACATAATAAGCTGGAGATGGTGGAGGCCAAGGTGAACAGCAGGGAGGTGACAGGCCAGTAGGGATGGAGGGAAAGGCTACTGCTGCCTTTCACTGGAGGGAGAGGGGAGGAGGAAGGTTTGCATGTTAAAGCACAAACGTATGCTGTGTTTTGTGGAGGGCTGGGCATGGAAGAGGAAAGGACCTGTTTAAGTTGCCAAGCAGGACCAGAGGTGAATTCTGCCTTGCCTGGGATGGGATCTTCAAAGGGGCCACCACATGGTGCTATGAGGTGCCCGGCGAAACCCTGCAGTCAGCAGATGTAATGATCCCTCCACAGGGGTCATCTCAGCACAAAGCAGGGCTAAAAATCCCCATCTAATTTTAGGCAGGGTGAGAAGGGTCAAAGTGATGAGAAGAGTCTGTGACTAATGAAACACCTCACCTGGGTCAAGGGGGGGTTCAGCCTTGGGACCTTGAGGTCATGTCCCTCCTCAAGCTTCACCTTTTCATCTGTGGAAGGAAGCAGCTTCTGGGGCTCCCAGAAGCTCATGCAGCAGCTGCCAGCTCATGATGGCAATGGTGGCCACAGGAGCATGAAAATGGGAAAAGCTGAGGCTGGGCTATCAGAAAGACACCGGCATTTCCTTAAGGACAAAGCAGGAAAGGAGCTGAAACACTTCTCTGCTCTCCAGGAGAGCTCCTCCTCCAGAGCCTGGCTCAGATGCCGCAGCCGCAGAAGGACATTGAAGGGAGACCTCTGAAAGCATCTGGGGGTGCAAGGCCAGGCGGGAAGAGGTGAGGCCACCTTGGGGAGATGCGGGAGGCTGGGGCTGTGAGTGGTTTGGAAGGAGAAACACCTTTTCATGGTGCTGGGGGGGCCCCGGCACTTGTCCAGAGCCTAGAGGCTCCGTTGCAATATAAATGATAATGGGCAATAAGGGATGATTTGCATCAGGGTGACTGATGAAGCTGTAGGGTGTACAGGGAAATAATAAGGGAGGAGAGGAGGGTGATCAAGGACTTTGCAAGGAGGAGGGATCCAGGTGGCCAAGGCCAGAATGGCCAGAAGAGAGCTGGGGAAGGGCAAAGAGCAGGGGGCTGTGGGCAGAGCTTCGTGTGATGCAGGGGTTGGGAGAATTGGGTGGGTGGAACCATCTGGAAGGGCAGGGAGAGGAGGCAGATGGGTGACCTTTGGCAGGAGTCAAAAGTGGCTGTCGTACCATTGTTTGGACCTAAACAGCAGGAAAGAGAAGAGAGGGGAAGGAGAAAAAGAAGAGGAACTGAGAGGAAATGGTGGCACTGGGGAGAGGGCAGCCCTGGGCACCCCTTGCTAGAGATGCTCAGCAGCAGCAGGGCTGGAGCAGGGCCAAAGGGAGAGCCATGGGGAAGTCAAGGATGAAGTGTGCCCTGAGAAAGAGCTAAAGCACCATTACCAGGATGAGGTGGTCTCAGGTGGGAGAAGCTGCTGGGAGCACTTACTGGGAGAGGGCTGGGCAATGAAAGTAGTTGTGCCCCAGGGGCAGGAGGAACAGGAGGCAAGAGCTACTGGGGCCAAGAGGAACCAGCAAAAGCAAAACAAGGGACTGGGCTGTGGGAGGGTTGCAGAGCTTAGTGTCCTGGCCACACTGGTCTGCGGGACAAACCTCCGTCTGCCTGACAAACGCCGGCTCGCCTGCAGCAGGGTGGCTGCTCCCAGCCAAGACTGGGTCACAGTGGAGGAAGGGGCAAAAGACACTTGCTCTGTTTGGGGTTTGCCTCCATCAGCCCTGCAGCTGGCAAGGGGAAAATGCAGGAGGGCTTTGAAGAGCCTGCTGGGAGTAGCAGGTGAGATTTCTGGCCAAAATCCCAAGTCCCTGGGGCTCTGGCTGCAGGGACCTCTGTGTTTCTCGCTGGTGGGTGAGGAGGTGCAGCTGCCCAGTGCTGAGGTTTTCAGGACATTGCTAAACCTACTGCATAATTTGAAAGGTGAGTCATTTTGGATGTGCAACTGACACAAAAAGTGGTGTGGGCTCGCAGGCCACCAGCTTGCTCCCTTTCCAGAGGTCATCTCCCCATCTGAAAGCACCAGCCACACAGGGGTTGTATGCGTCCCCCTGTCCCGGCTCTCAAGAGAACACCCTGGTAGGTGCTGAGCACTCAGTGGCAGGGTGATGGGTGGGTGGCCCTGGCTCCAGCTGCAGGCTCCCAGGAGTGGGGAGCAACAGAGACTGAGGATGTGGCACTGCAGGATTTACTACGAGGAGGAAACTAAGAGCTCTCATTCTTGCCGATGTGCCTGCCGGTGCCAGCTCCTGCAGGCCTCATGCCAGCAGCAGCCTCCCTCGATCCTGGACCTCCCAGAGTCAAGGATTAATGAATAGCACAGGCTGTGTGTGCAGAGAGGTCCTCACTGGTGTGACAGAGGAGGGGACATTGCTTGCGGGTCTGAGATGTGGTTTTAGAGGCCCTATAAACCAGCATGGCTCAGTGGGAATGAGGGATTCAGCAATCCCTTCCTATAGCCAGCAAGTGGCAGAAGGCTTTCAAGACAACCCTGTGGGTAAGCATTGAAGGAGGGGAGAGAGAAATAGTCACTAAGATGTGGTCTGAATCTGTTGCAGAGTCTTTATGGAAAACTCCTGGTCGATAAAAACCTTTTAGTATTTCTAGGTAGGACTCTGGGGCTGTTTTTCACAGCCTGCCACTGACATCTAGCGTCAAGCCAGCCGTGTCCTGGCAGGGTCCACACAGCCGGCAGCAAAGAGGGGTTGTGAAGGACCTTGGTCCCGTGGCTTGTGACCCTGCAGGTGCAAAGTGGGCAGTGAAGCTGGCACTACCACACTGTGTTGGCCTCCAGATACCCCACTCGGATATGGGCAAGGGGAGTAAAGTCTCCCTGTCCTTTGTCCCATATCCTCGTGGCTCCAGCTGCCTGGGTCTACTGAGTGCTGGCTGAAGGGGCAGTTTGGGGAGAAGGACACACCCCTGCTAGGAGGGGCTGGAGTCCGACCCCTTCTCTGCTCAGCTCAGACTGCAGAGCTGCTGCTGGTGGGCAGTGCCATCTGCTGCCTGGTAATGCCATCCCTGCCTGCTAGTGCCATCTGCTGCCTGCTGATGTCATTGCTGCCCGGCAGTGCCATGACTGCCTGCTGGTGATATTCACTGCTTGCTGCTGCTATCTGCTGCCTGGTAGTGCCATGCGCTGCTTGCCTGTGCCATCCACTGCCTTGTAGTGCCATCCCTGCCTGCTAGTGACATTGCCTTGCAGTGACATCCCGTGCCTGGTGATGCCATCCCTGCCTGCTAGTGGCATCAATCCCTGGCTGTGCCACCACTGAAGCAGGTGTGGATGGGCCAGCGACAGAGACATGTGTGACCCTTCCCCAGTGCAGAGCTGTCCCAAGGTGAGCTCATGGAAGCACCATCCTGCAGGATAACGCAGAGAGCAGAGCACGCTGTCAGGATTGAGCCCTGCCAGTGGCAGGGATGCTACACGAGCCGCATAAGCCCTGCAGAAGGAACTCATTAACCCAGGGCTGCTTAATATGCTGGATGCTGGTGCGCAGCCCTGGAGCTGCAGTGGGATGCCGTGCCAGGTTCCGCCCGCTCAGCCCCTCAGTGCAGATGGAAGTGGGGGCTGCATGCATAAGCCACTGTGACCCTTCTGCCTCCCAGTCTGGGGGAGCCAAAGTCCAGCCCTCCTGGGTTGGGAGCTGTGACATGCTGGGAAGGATGCCTATGTGCATCGGGTACACAGTGGCATCTCGGTTCCCTCCTGCACCCTCAGGCTCGGAATGATGCTGCCCCTTTTCAGGGACTGTGAAGACCTGATTTGCTTGGCTGGTAACAGCAATGGGTCACTCTTTCAGGTCTTCTCTGCTCCCAGGGGTTTCCAGCCAACAGGTATTACAGTGCTTGGCTTCACAAACTCAACCCAGGTGCAAACCTCACCTCAGGGTGTTTTACAGCACCCCAGGCTTTCAAATGCAAACAGGCACAGACACCCCCCCCCCCAACACGTGCTTTACAGGTACCCTCCGAGTATATTGGGTTTTGTGGATGTTGCTTGGAACAACTTCTGTCTTTTATACATCTCCCAGTTATTTTATGTAATTATTGGTTTTGGTCTCAGGTCCGGGATAAGAAACTCCTCAATGACTTAAATGGAGCAGTTGAAGATGCCAAGACAGCCCGGCTTTTTAACATCACCAGCTCAGCCCTTGCCACCTTCTGTATCATCCTCATCTTCATCTTCCTGCGATACCCCCTCACTGACTACTAGAGTGAGGCCAACAGCAGCAGCCGCAGCCAAAATGCCTCTATGCCAGAAGTGTCTGCAGTTGTCTCTTGTAGCAAGGACGCAAAAAAAAAAAAAAAAAACCCAACAAGACCAAACCACCAACACTCCACCTTGATTGCAAAAAAAAAAAAAAAGCTGATTAAATACATAAATAAAAATTGAATGAGTTTATCAGCCCAGCTGAGCATACCCTTCCTGCTCCCAAACAGTGTGTGAACTGCTGTAGGAGAGGGTCTCACTTGTACACATGTACAGGGAGAAAAATAGACCAAGAAGTATTTATTTTATGGCCAACAAGCTGTGTGACAAGAGTGTGCAAAGCCCAGAGCACCGTGACAGACAGGCGAGCTCTGGGAAGCAGGGGGTAGCTGGTGAGGGATGGATGGGGACCATGGCAGGGCTGGCTCATAACATATCAGGTGTGTTCAGAATGCCCCAATGTACAAGAGGGGTTCTTTTCCTTTTCCTCTCTTGAATTTCATCCACTGGTTCAAACAACTTCCAGCCCCTGGAGAGCTGAAGGTGTTAGGAGATCCATTTTAGGGAGTCTCAAAGCCTCCAGAGAAGCCCCAAAACATTAAAGGGAAGGTTTCTCCTTGGGACCTCCTGGCAATGCTGAGAAGAAAGGCACCTTGTGAAGAACTCTCCTAAGCCCCCTAAACCGAGTGCTACTGTATTTCTGTAAACAGCCAATAAAAGATACCTCTGATATCTGCTGCTGGGTTAATTCCTTCCTTAGGAGGGCCGGGCTCTTGATCCTTACAGGCTGGCATGAGAAAATGCTAATGTCACCCAGCAGATGTGCAGGAGAGATGTAAAGCAGGAGCGAGGGATGCTGCTGCAGGTCAGGGCCGCACGCAGCCGTGAAGGAGGGTGCAGCTCAGGATTGAAGAGCAGAGACCTCAGCAGTTCCCGTGATGGCTGATCAATGGTGAGCACGCGAAGGCAGCCGAGCGGGCAGGTCCCCCCCTCCCCTGCCAGGACCAACGTTGAAGGTAGAAATAAATCGCTGCAGTCTGAACCTGCTGTTACAGCAGCACTTCCCGGGGTTGTTAGAGGCACTGATCAAGGCAGGAGCTCGGAGCCCTTCCCAAGAGCTGCCTGCGGTGCTGCAAATCATCACACCCTGCCTTGAAAACACCACAAATGAATGGAAAGACCAAGACTAAAATACAGCTTTTCATCCCTCCTGACCCCTTTTCTTCTCTTGTATTGCTGCAGCTGCCTCATCTTTTTCCAGCTGTAAGGTGACCTCGTGCCAAGGGAGACTGGTTACTGCAAACCAGTCACAGAGCCAGGAGAAGGCAACAGCGTCCACCTTTGCACCCACCATGAAAGCAGAGGTGCAGCAAGAGATGGGGAACTCAGCCGGGCCGCTGTGGGATGCTTCATCCTCTCCTGAGCAACTGGTTAAACCAAGGTGCTGCCACTGGGCTGTGCTCAGTGAGGGCTGTGACATAGTGAGCTGTGGGGACAGACCATGAAGATGCTCACCTGCAAGCATCTCATTGAGATGTCACCTCCTTCCTGCTCAGGTCTCCACACTTTAACCCTCACCTGGGCTTCACTTATGAGGGATGCTACAGGCAGAAGGACCCGCAGTCCAACCTGCTCCCCATTTGCTGGAGGGCATTTCCACACCAGACCAGATCAGGAGACGGTTTTGCACTGAAGTTTCCATCAGCAGTGCAGTACGTGGTGCCCTGGGAAGTATCTCAGCCATTAACTGCTCTGTGATCACTCAACCAGAGGTCAAGACTCTTCCTAACCTCTTCCGGTTACTTGCTCCCTTCCTTGAAGCAAGATCTGAGGGGTGAGAGTAACCAGCATTTCCATCCTAACATATCTAGGTGCTGTATTGAGTCCTTGTCCCTGGCAGAGGAATGGGGTGGCCTGGTAATGACTCCAAAGAGGGTGCAACCACCCTTGAGCCAGCACCTGGTAACTGGAGCAAATTAAAGCCTGCTGGGATGGTGCTAGTTTAGGCAAGATCTGAACTAGCCACCTGGAAATCCTCTGAGAGCTAGGAGGAGTGCAGAGGTGTAGTTGCACCACCTTTTCCCTCCCTCTGCACCTGCGCCAAGCTCACATTGGCAATTTCCAAGGTCTTGGCTCGATATCCTTCACCATCTGGGTGTCCATCATACCTCTGAAGCTTTGCAGCCTAAACACAAGCCTGTCAGGGTGGACTCGGGGGATTATAAGGGACTCAGGGGTAACTCACACAGAGTGACCTCACTTGCAGTGCTGGGGGCTCAAAGCCACAGGTTTAGGTCACTGCAGGACAAACATGCCTGGCACCTCTTGCAATAATAACAAGTGTGTTCCTCTATATGAGTTGGAGTTTGTTGGAGCCATGTTGCAAGTGCTTTTGTTCTCAGAGACCCCCCCCAGCTCTGAGAAATCTTGTGGGGATGGTGCCACCATCCTCATATCCTGTGCCACCCAGGAGAGAGCTGCCTTGCTTGGCGTGCAGGCGTGGGGCTGCTCAGATAACGGCAGAGCTGACACAAAGTTGGAAGTGACCCAAAGCCAGCCTTTCCGACACTTAACAAGTGTGACAAATGAGTTACCATCATCCCTTCCCCCGACGGACCGTCTTATCTGCAGGAAAATGGATGATGGTTTAATGAACCAGGGGGAATAGAGAACTGACTCCGCAGCATTTTTGCATGCACAAACCAGCAGGGATGGGGGGGGCTGTTATTAGTAACTGTCATATTTATTATGTGTTGCCTACGTCGTAGGAGGTGTGAACGTTGACATCGCTGTGCTGCAGCAGGTCGGAGGTCCACCCAGCCCTGCCTTAGCCAAGAACGGGGTAGCAGAGGAGGATGGAGCAACCCTGCTGTGGCTGGAGGATGGGATGATGGACCCCAGGCAGATGCTCAGCTCCACCTGTGGTGCCGGGCTGGGAGCAACAAAAGCCCTGTGCTCTCCCCTCTCTTTGTGTCCCCCCATTCATGTTAATGGAGCACCCCCAAATGCCCAGCAGTAGGAAAACACCCCTCAAATGGGGAAAATGAGGCAGGGACACAGAATTCCAAGCTTGTTTAGGAAAAAACAATGGTCATTTATTTATGGAGAGGTCTTCCAAGCGCAGCAGCATCAAGGTGCTCAGCATTCATTTCATCTTGTCAGTGTCGGGGAACCCCAAATTGAGACAGCAAAGCTGCATCCCCATATCCCAGCAGGAAAGTACATCCCAGATCACACGGACCGTGCTGTTAAGTGAAAGAAAGAACTTTATTTCATCCTGAAGACGCAAGGGAAAGAAAAGCAGCAGCCAAATCCGACAGGTCCTTTAATTGCCTTTTTTTTTTTTAATGAATTTTGCAAGAATATTCTGGAAGCTTGGGTTTTGCCAAGGCTGACACCCAAGGCAGCAGAAGGCAGCATTTCGAGGGTCGCTTCTCTGCCTTTTCACTCCTGCCACTCACAATGCCGCACGGCGCGCTCCAAATCGCACCTTTTCTTGGCTGTGAAGCCGCAGCCTCTGTTGCGCTCAGCGGCAGGGAGGAAAAGGGAGAGGAGGGGGTGGAAAAGGGAGGAAGAGCTGAGCACTGCCTCAGAAGCGCCTTTTGAGATGGGGAAGAACTGGTGGTCACGTTGCCATGTAAAGATTTAATTGTGTTCCTTTGGGAAACTGAGCTTGACAGCTTGACAACGGTTTCTTTTTGCTTTTTTTCTTCAGCTTGAGGGGAGAAATGAGGAAGAGGGAGGGGGAGATGATGATGATTGTTGCCTTTTAGTCAATAGTGTGAGATTGTGCCTAAAATACTGATGCTGGTTTTGTGCCCCAACTGGATTTAACTCCATTCCCCACCGCTCTCTGGGCCCGGCCATCCAGCCACTTTTTTACCCAGTGAAGCATCTGCCCACCCGAGCCATGAGCAGCCAGTTTCTCCAGCAGAATGCTGTGGGAAACGGCCTGAAGAGCTTTACTAGAGTCCAGGTAAACACCACCCACAGCCTTTCCCTCATCCCCTGAGCGGGTCACAGAAGGAGACTAGGTTGGTGGAGCCTTTTCTAAACCCCGAAAAGCCCGAAGAAGCCGGAGCGGAGCGGGAGCGGGGCCGGCAGCAGAGGGCCCCCGCGCGCCGCTCGCCTCGGCAGCCGCTTCCCGCCCAGAGCCACCGCCCCGGGGCGGGCCCGGAGCCCTCGGGTCCCTCACAGGTCTCTGGCCCCGCTGCTCCCGAGGAGCGGGGAGCACCCGACACACACCGACCCCACCGAGCCCCAGCGCTGGGCTTGGCAGTGCTGGGTAAATGGTTGGACTTGGTAATACTAAAGGTCTTTTCCAACCGAAACGTCTCTGTGACCACAGAATCCCAGCATGGTGGGGTTGGATGGGACCTCTGGAGATCATCTGGTCCAACCCTCCTGCTCCAGCAGGGTCAGACAGAGCAGGGGCCCCAGCATCACGGTGTCCAGGTGGGTTTGGAATCTCTCCAGAGAAGGAGACTCCCCAGCCTCTCTGGGCAGCCTGGGCCAGGCTCTGACACCATCACTCCAAAGAAGTTTCTCCTCCTGTTCAGCTAGAGCCTCTTGCATTCCATTTTGTGCCCATTGCCCCTTGTCCTGTTGCTGGGCAGCACTGACAAGAGTCTGTCCCCATCCTTTTGGCCCTTGCCCTTTAGATATTGATGTTTCTAAGCAGATGCGGGGTGAGGGTGGCTCCTGCACCCTAAAACCATGCAGGAGTGGGTGGCAGTGAGGTTACAACCACAGCCCCCGTAGGGATGTTCCCCTTGGTGTCTTGCATCACACGAGGTCCTGGCTGCCATCACATGTTCCCCCTCCATGGTGGCAGGAGGCCAAGCAGTGCCAGGGTGGATGTTGGGCCTGCGTGTGAGCAAACCCCACCACGGTTCTGCCTCGGCTGCTGTTCAGGGTTCCGTGATACCACCCTTTGCACAAATGCTGCCGAGACAAGTTTGCAGGACAGCGGTACATTGAATCCCAGCTGGGTTGAACTGGTTTGGGTTTCAGCAGTAAACATGACCCTGCAGCTCTCCTACATCTATAGGGTAATCAACATGGTGAGCTGGAGCTAACGCAGGTAATGACCTTCCAGCCCAGTGCTGGCATCTGCCTGTTCCCACGCCGGGGGTGAGCTGCCAGGCAAAGCACGGTGAGTCAGGGCTGGAGCAGCCCTCAGCCTGGATACCCGAATGAACAGTCAGAGAGAGATGCAAACGACAGCCTCTGTTCTTCTGCCGGGTGTGTCAGCCACCAGCAAAACCCAACCCTGAGCTGTGGCATCATAACCCTGCTTCCCAGGCACCCTGTGGGCATGGGACAGTCACACTGCCAGCAAGAAGAAGCTCTGGCCTCTCTTCCCAGTCATGCTCTGATGTCCTGGATGATTTTATCAAGGTCCCTACACCTTTATGTTTTCCCCTCCAATACTGTCTCATTAGTTGTTGGCTTCTCTGGGGACTGGAGCATCTCTGTGCCGAGGAGAGGCTGAGAGCCCTGGGGCTGTTCAGCTGGAGCAGAGAAGCTTGAGAGGGGAGCTGATCAATACTGATCAATAGCTAAAGGGTGGGGGTCGAGAGGATGGCAACAGAGTCTTCCCAGTGGTGCCCAGTGACAGGACAAGGGGCAATGGACACAAAATGGAACTCAAGAGGCTCCAGCTGAACAGGAGGAGAAACTTCTTTGGGGTGATGGTGTCAGAGCCTGGCCCAGGCTGCCCAGAGAGGTTGTGGAATCTCCTTCTCTGGAGAGATTCCAGACCTGCCTGGGCACTGCGATGCTGGGCCCCCTGCTCTGGCTGTCCCTGCTGGAGCAGGGGGGTTGGACCAGATGATCTCCAGAGGTCCCTTCCAGCCCCCACCATGCTGGGGTTCAATGATTCCCAGGTTCTCCATGGGCCAGAGTCATGCTGCCAGCAATATGCAGCTCTGGCCTTTCTTCCCAGCCAGGTGCTGATGTTCTGGGTGACTACCAACATCTCTTCACCTCTGTGTTTTCTTCTGTCTCATCAGTTGTTGGCTTCTCAGAGGAACTGCAGACTTGCTTGGTGCCATCAGGACCTTGCCACTGCAGGCATCTGGTGCAATAGCAGCCGTGCCCAGATTCGGTGGGTAGATGCAGGGGAAGAGCAGGGTGCCGATGAAGCTGCCTTGTCCCTCCTCCCCATCCCTGGATGCTGTCAGGCCTGCGCAGGATACGTGCGGCAGGTTGGCCGGTGCAGAGCGCGGCGGTGCACAGCCCTGCCGGGGGGAGGAGGGGGAGGCACAGATGGCAGCAGATGCTCCTCTCATCAGTGAAAATGACTGAAGCAAACCACAAAACAAAAAAGCCTAGCAACTGGTGAGCAGCCGAACAAAAAACAGCACGGGGGAGAGAAAAAGGGTCTAGACCTGATGGACCCCAGCCTGATTCCATGATGCCTTCTGGCCTGGGGTAATGTTTTTCCCGTCCCCAGTATGGAGAAGAAAGATGGTGCCTTGTCCTGGAGCACTGGGCAGTGGTTCTTTTTCAAGATTTGGATATACTGACATGAAACCATTTGGTGTCTCTCCCCTTCCCTTGTCCCTGTCCTCTCTCTCATCCCCTTCCTGCTGCCTCCTGAGGAGTGAATATGACCCTGGATGGCTTCTAGGCACTCCAAAGGCACTCAGCCACCCTCACTGCCCAGGGCACTCTCACCTACGTGCCACCACAGCTCGGTGTTTCAGCACCTGAGGGCTGATACCTCAAAGCCTCAGTGGCCACCGGCTTTGGCTCCTTCATCGTGATCGTTCTGTGCTGGTGCAAAGGTCCTGCTCCTCTGCTCCTCCCATCCCCTGACTTTGACCGGTACTTGGCAAACATGCCCCGCATTTGGCACTTCCCTCTGCTCCTGCCCAGCTTTTCCCAGACACATCCAGGGCAGTGGGAATTAGAGAGAATTTATTCAATGTATGATGGGTTGAGTAGTTGTTTTTTTTTTTTTTTCCTTTGGCAGGAGAGCCTCGCAGCACAGCCGGAGCCGCCGGATGAATGCTCCTGCAGCGTGCGCGGAGCTGAATGGCCCAGCACGCAGCCCTCCGGCCGGCTCCTTCTGCAATTAATCGTGTGGGAGCCTCTTTTGCGAGGTGCACGTGCAGCTCTGCGCCCTGTGAGCGCTGAGCCGTGCTGCACACGGGCGAATATTCCTGCAGGGAACGTGGAGCCACAGCCAGGGCAGCCCCTCGTGTGAGAAACGTAGCTGCCTGGTGATGCTGCAAGTGCTTTTTGCCGGCTCAGGCACATCAGCTCTCTTTGCTAAAAGGAGTGACACCATTTTGGGCTTTGCTGGGATTCACTGCCCGGCTCTGTCTGAGCCATGGGGTGGGAGAGCTGGTGACCTGTCTCCTGGGGTGCACATGGGTGAGAGCACAAGAGGGGAGCGATGCCCTTCCCACGGTGGGGTGCACAGTTCACCACAATCGATATGTTTCTTTACAAAATGGGGTGGTGAGGAGCCTGACAAACCCCTTCCTCCAGTGCCCTGCCGTGCCCCACTCTGGGACACCGCAGCAAGGGTGACAGGCACAACAACCACGCTTGGTAGAAGTAGAGCCAGGTCAGCCCAAGGGTCAACTCTGGCTTCAGCCACCAGCGTGGTCCTGAGGTGCCAGTAGCCCTGCAGTGGGAATACCACTGGCGCTGCTGGCTCGAGGGCAATGAGAGGCTGGGCTCAGCCGGCAGCTCAAGAAACTGCATCCAAACACCTGGCAAGGTTAGAAAAAAACACATTATTTGGCCATTTAAAGTAATTGTAGGTTGGCAGAAAGCCTCTCCTTTTTGATGGATCAGAAAGTTGGTTTGGCAGCAGTTTCTTTTTCCTAGTTTTAGTTTCCTTCAGGATCAGGTTCTGATTCTAATCCCTGTAGAATGTGTGAGACTCTTCTGCGCTTGGCCTGCCATGGCAATTAGGGGGCCTGGAAAATGTTTTAGCAAGAACTATGACGTGTACGAGCGTAACTCACATTCAAAACATGTAATGGGGATGCAACCCATCTTTGGATGCGCCTAAAATCTGTGAAAGAGGAAAAAACAGAGCAGGGCAAATTATTTTTCAAGTGCTTTACCTGAAATAAAGCACTTCCCTTTAGCACTAAGCAACTTGCTGCATAAATTTTGCTTGGCTCATGATTGTTGTGATGGGGAAGGGAGGGGGGGATGCTGGCCCTGGGGCTGAGACAATAGATTCACATCTGGTAAACGGGAGCTTCGAGCGTGAGGCTGCTTTGTTCTGCCTGCCTGCCTGACTGTACGAGCATTGCCCCAGCTCTCCCCGCTTAATTTCCCCTGGGGAAAATAAGGATGCTGCTCGCCCGGTCAGCATGCCCCAGCCACCCAGAGCTGACTCTTCCATGTAGCCACGGGTCCGCACCCCAGTGCCAGCATTTCAGGTTGAACGGGATTGGGATCTAAATTGGGTTAGCTCCCAGCTTTGGGAGGCAGGTGAGGTTTTGCAAGGCTCTGTTGCCGCCTGCTCACAGCCCCTGTGATCCTGGGAGCAGTTTAAGAGCAGTGAATCATTTGTTTTGGTTTCTCCCCACCAGGCGCTTGGCTGCAGCTCCTCACGCAGAAGCAGTGGGCGTGGGAGACATGAACGGCTCGTGGGCTGGAACCTCTCCCGCCAGCCATGAGAGCTGGTGTCCCACTGGTCCCCAGCCCCGATGCTGCATCTCCTCCTGATTGCTGCCATCAGGGCTTTTGTATGGGCCAAATCTCCCATGTCTCCATCACCCAAGGATGCACCATGGGAAGACTGAAGAGAGGTTGCTGGGGATGAAGAGGGAGCTCAGCTTGGCCTCTTGCTGGAATGAACAGTCCAAGGCAGGTGTCCGGCAGTCTTTCGGGACGCCCCGTCCTCTGCCTCTTCCTCAACATCTCCCCATCCCTGGCCTAGCATCCTTCTCCCATCTCCTTCCTCACACCATGCCACTGGCCAGCCAGCCAGGGAATGACCTTCCTGACAGCCAATCTGGGATGCTTTTCTGGCAGCAGGGTCCCCAGCCCTCTGCTGGAAACACTGATTTTAACCGGGGTCTGGAAAGCAACTGTACAAATCCTCTTCCTTCAGCAGGCTTTGCAAGATCATGGCTCTCTGCCTAGATAATGGCTTTTACGAGGCAGCTTTGGGACTTTCAAACTCATTCCTTTCCCCTTCTTTTTTTCTATTTTACCCCTGAAAAGGGGAGTTGGGCAGGGGAGGAAACAGCCCTAAGATGAAGCAAGAGAAGCCTTTCTCAGCTTTTGCTCTGCACAGCTGCAAGGAGGGAGCTGGGCAGGAAAACCATCAGGAAAGAAAGACCTCAGCTTTGTTCCAACCTTCGCACTCCCACCAGGACCAAGCACTCCAGGGATGTGCTTCCCCAGCGTCTCACCACCGGTTATGGGAACTCGGATGAAATCTGTGCTGTTTGGGTAGGCTAGCTCTGGTTTTGACAACATTTCCCCACTGTCAGCTTTGAGTGAGCTGATTTTCTGCGGTAGGAGAAAGGTATGAACGCTCAGCCCTGCTTATGCAATGGGGAGAATGAGATTTATTAGCATCCTAGGGGTTTATACCTCTGGTGCTCTACAAGAAATGGGAAAGATTTTGCTGCTGGTAACTGTGGGAGCTTTGACACCCTTCTTGAACAAGCTGCCAGCTGCATGTCTGGAGAGATGAGAGTTAATTTTAAAACATCCGGCATCCGTATCAGCAGGGAGGAAGGTTCCCTTGATTTCCTAAGCACCAGCAAAACCTAAGCTTCTAAACCCTAAATCCTCTCTAAGCTGGAGCTGCCAGGCCAGGGCCAAGGACAGCAAACCACCCCTGCTGCAATAGCCAAACCAGCCGTACGGCTCCTTGGTGCCCCTGCAGCAGGATGGAGGTGAGCCCACCCCACCCAGCCAGGAGCCCCCTCGTGGGCCCACCTCTGAACCTCACAAATTTTGGGCTACTCTTTCCCATGAGGTCCTCCGAGACCACACTCGTGTTCATGTCCGTCCTTCCCCAGCTTGGGTGCTTCAGAGTGAGCAAGTCCTGCGGGGCTGCCCCAGCACCCACCCCATTGCTCCAGGTTCAGTGACAGGGTGTTCGAGGTGGGAATAGGGGTGCATGAGCTGCAGGCAGGGGTGACCCTTCCTGCAGGAGAGCTCCAGGCTAAGTGCTGCCAGCACCAGGCCAGTTGGGCAGCCTGGGAACCATAGCATGGTTTGGGTTGGAAGCGACCTTAAAGATCACCTAGTTCCAACCCCCTGCCATGGGCAGCGACACCTCCCACTAGACTGCGTAGCTCAAAGGCCCCTCCAACCTGGATTTGAGCCCCTCCAGAGAAGGAACCATCTATGAAACAAAAATACATGAAAGCCCCCCCCCTTTTTTTTTTTTTTTCCTGGGACCAGCGAGGTGCTGGAGGGGTGGCCCCCGGGACCTTCAGCGTCCACCAGGCCCCCCCAAAAAGCCCTTTTGCTGCTCAGGCCGCTCTGCCCACGGGGTAATTCCTCCCTACGAGAGGGCATCACCCAAACCCCCGGACGTGAGACCCTCTCTGGAACCCAGGGCAGCGGGTTCGCGACGGGGCCGCACAAGTCCCGCGGAGGTGCGCACGGCCGGGTCGAGAGAGAAGGAAAGAGGGAACAGCGCCGGCTCCCTCCGCGCCGCTCCGCGCCCGCGGGACTGACGTCACCCTGCCCCTGCTTCGCCCGCGCTGATTGGCTGCGGGTGACGTCAACGCTGGGGTTTTTTTTTCTTTCCCCCCCCCCCCCCACC
>JANIJG010015014.1:0-49408 GCA_024611175.1 Megaceryle torquata | reverse complement strand
AAACCACACAGGACCCTGTTTCCTGGATTAGCTTTACCTTTTGTGCTTACAATACACATGGCTTTATCTAGAGCTCAAAACCTTATCCTAAATGCAGTTCTCAGGTCATTGATCATTTGCTAGCCTGAAAAACACCTCTCAATATAACAACACATGGCACTACAGATGTTTTCTGGGCAGAAAGAACTATCATGAAGCCAAGCACTCAGCACTGGTGTTCTAGAACTTCACTGGAATCTTTGTATTGTGCAAAACATTTGTATGACAGATCTTTCACCATGAATTGAGGAGATATGAGTAGGAGAAAAAAGAAAAAAAAGTAAAATTGTTCTTCATTTGAAGTATCACCAAAGACTCTGTCCAGATAAGAGTTAACATGGAGTTTTTAAGTATGCCTTGTTCTGGTTGTTCCAGACAAGTTATAATAAAAGATGAACAAGTGTCTATTTTAATTATTCAGATCACAAAGCATGCAATAACTTTAATAAATACACTCATTTTTAATAGAAGTTTCATCTGCTAATAAAACGAACCTACAGACAGGGTCTACACTGGGCACTTCACATTTACATCTCAAACCCATTTACATCTCCTCTCCCTGCTGGTACACCTACTATAGAAACAGGGCTACTTAATTCTTTTCATTTATAATGGATCTTTGTTTCTTATTTCCTACAACATTTCATCTTTTCATTTGCTCAAGTGCTTCATCCTTGGTGTGGGTTTTATTAACTGTTAGAGAGATTACCTAGCTCATCTTTTATATAAAATTCTTGTGGTGACATATATTTCCCATCAGTCCCCTGCTTAACAAAGCTTTTTTTTTTTTTAATCAAATCATAGTTTGTAACAACTTTACTGTTCTTTTCCGTTGCTAATACATTACTTCTTAATAATAAGCTAGCTTAAGCTAGTTTTAACTTTGCTTTACCTGTAACAGCCTGTTCCATACATGCAAGGTGTCCTCTTATGCTTGATCTGTTTGGAGCTTTCTGAAGCATCTGCACTTCTGGTTGAATCAGAAATCTCAGTCTCGTAATCCACATTTGCATCAGGCTCAAGAATCCTTTCCCGGGCATCAAAATATTGGGAAGTCCTGCCCCAGTGAGCTTGTTGGCTTGTAGAACCAGAAATATGCTCTTTGTTTTCTGCTTCCTCAATTCTATTTTCTTTACTGGAGATCTGACCTACTTTTTTAGACCTTTTACTATGCAGCTGCCTATCACTGTTTTCCAAAGAACTTCCAGGGTTTTTTGTTCCAGTCTTGCCATTTCCTTCCATGTTTCTTATGGCACTCTCAAGAGGAAATCCAGATGTATTCTGTGGAACAAGGTTACATTTTGAAGGACCTGAAAATTTACACTCTTTAGAATTAAATGCTTCAAAATTAAACTCTGCCTTATCATTCCTGTTTTCAAAAGTCAGAGGACAGCCCAGGTTGGAAGAGACCTTGAAAGATTATCTGGTCCAGCTTTTAAAATCTTCTACTCCAGTTTCCAAACTCAAGTTACCTGCTTAATACAGCTGCTGAATGAAAGGCTAAAGAGAAGAATGCACACACGCACGCACGCACGCACACACACACACACACACAGAGAAAAGAAAAACTCCTTGTAGAACTCCCCATCCTCAGCTTCAGTTCCCTCACAACACAGTCAGGCTCCTCTCTCACCACCTCAGGTTTTGAACAGTGCAAGGACTTTAGTTTAACTTACAATTAAAAGTACTGCTCCTGAAAAATTAATGTGAATTATACATTTGAAGATATACTAGCTTCTAGAAGAATGTACGCTCCTATACAAGAATCTATTTTAATCCTTTAAGTATCAAGATATATGGAATATACGTATCTATCTATAGGTGAGAATTCGTGATACACACCTTTAGCTTAATTCCACCCCAGTACATCTTAAATGCTTCAGCTTGTGACTCCAAATCATGAAACAGCTTGTCAGTAGATAGCATCTGGTGAAGATTTCAGTATTGACAAATACTGAATTCTGAAGTTTAGACCATATATAAAAGATGTGTACTTTAGAAAAAGAGATGCATAACCAAGACAGGAACATTGTCCTGACAACCGACACATTGCCCAGAAGCATACCTATAGTGAAGGCTGAAATTCTCCAATATATTAAAGAATTATTCAAAGGTCTCTGCTTTATTTATTATCCAAGGTCCCCCTCCAGTAAATTTATACTTAGCTTCCACAGTTGTGTTTAGCAGAGCTCGATAATCAGCTGATGCTTTCCTATTTGATTTTGTACCTTTTGATGCAAGCCTCACAAAATGTTAACAAACTGGAGACAATTACATTTGAGAAGCAATGTCATCGAGAAAGGGCAATGTCAGCGTTAATAGCAAATGATCCTGACAGAGGAATATTTAGTAAGTCAACTCAAAGATGACTCTTATCAAGACTCCCAAAATAAGGCTCAGCAAACAGCTATAGCTTAGGAAATAAGCCTTTATTTGCAAAAGGCAGGCTAAATTAATATGCCTTTCCCATTAGTGACTTCTCTACTACACACTTCAATCCATTGCCTGTGCTGTATATGAAAGTAAGCACTTTTACATTTGTTCTAACTAGTTAAAAACCGTGTTGCGATCAAGGAAAACCAAAGACTGGCGTGGGTTGCAACATGCATATGACCTCGCTGCCATCTGGTGGCTGCCAGTGTTTAGAAGAATGAACATTCTTTTTTACGTCCTACCCTACAGTAGATTTTCTCCGTTGCCTTAAATATGACAGCAATAGTGTGATTTTGGTTTTGACATCTAAATTCCAGTCTTTTAGAACTCTCTATGATTATTACTTTTGCTTGCATGAACCCATTATTTTTTTCTACAAATTTCTTATGCTGTGCTTGAGATAAAAAAAGATTTATGAAATTATTAGGGGAAAATAAGGCTTCATACTTAGAAAGTGTAAAATGAAGTAATTCATTATGTAGTCACTCGCCTCGTAATTTGACAATGAGAAAACAGCACTGCAGCAGCTGGTATTAATGTGCCTAGCCAACAACAGAGCTCACCACTCACAACACTCCCAGATTAAGAGATACCCTTCGGGGTAGTTTTGATAGAACATAGTGGTATGCTCTCCTTGAAAAGAGCATTTCAATTAACCTTGAGATTTAATTTAAAAACAAAGCCAAAACCCAAGTAGTTTTCACTGTCAAGACCAATGAAGCATACCAAATAATAGTATTTTAAGTATTTTATCAGATCCTAGAAAGGGTCCAGGAAATTCTAACATCAGAGATTAGAAACACCCGCCAAAGTTGCTCACTTAGAGGAAAAGTCAGTGAAAGCCTCAGTTTGCTCTCACCAGAACATGTTTTCTCTACCTTTTGATAAGGATCCTTCTCTCTTCCTTACTAGAGGTGCTACCAGTAAGCACTTAACTGCCTATAAATGCAGCTGTACTTTGAGGGCATTTGACACTGACCATCTGGACTGAAGTGTCTGTTTACTCATTGCCACAGATAGTTTTGGATTTCAGGTGACTTTTTTTCCCCTTTCCTTTCTTTGACTCAGATTCTGAGATAGTGGCATAAGCATGCCACCTTTCTTCAAAACATAGCAGTTGCTGAGCCACATACCCTAATTTTTCTGACCATAAAACTTCACCAATTAGAATGACACTAGTTTAGGCAAAGCCCAGTGCTGCCTTACATCAGTGTCAGGCCACCCTTAAAGGCTTCTCAGAAAGAGAAGTCACACACAAAAGCCATTCCTAGGATGAGTATTTTGGCCCACGTCTTCCAGCCTCTTGCTCTAAAGCTGAAAGACCCGTATTTCTGTGGAACATCGGGGGCCTAAATCCCAGATCCCAAGAACGAAGTGCAAAAACCAAGTCTCTGAAGGTTCCCACAATCCTTGCTACAGAGCTGTCCAATGGACTAGCATTTCAAAACAACTGCTAAACAACAAATCACAAGCAGAACACGTAGTTATGTTGCAGACCCAACCTTCAGCGTGACATTGCAACTACATTCTCATTTTTTGAAATACCACAGTTCTACCCTGAGCCAAAAAAATTACCTGAGATGAAGGGACAGAGATGGAAAGACAGCTCCTTTTGCCTTGATCTTGCTCCTCACCTTCAAGTTCTTCAGCAGCTAGTCTTTTTTTCTGCTGCACATTTACTTCTGATTTTAATGTCTCAGTTTCTCCCCTTCTGCGGCCTTTTTTTGTTCCATTACCTTGAAAGAAAAATAAAAGGGTGCTTCTAGAATGCAGCTTTTACAGTGAAATCCTAACCACATTAGAAATCTAAAGCTACATTGAAGCAGAACACTGGGACCTTTCATGCAAGTATAACTTCAGACTAGCTATTTATATACACAACATCAATTAAGACATGGCAAAATCAGGGTATGCCCACTTGCCTAGTCAACAACATCATAGTTGCTTCTTCCATCAGCCACTCACCTCCAGGAAGACCATGAATGTGGTGTGTCTCTTTTGAAAGATTCTCATCTCAGAAAACTGTAAGATCTTCAAGATCTCTTCCAACCAGGACAATTCTATGATTCTATAAGTAATATTGTCTAGCTAAGAGACAGCTAGGGACATTACCCTGGTTTTGTTATAGAATCATAGAATGGTTTGGGCTGGAAGGGACCTTTAAAGGTCATCCAGTCCAACCCCCCTGCAGTGAGCAGGGACATCTGCAACTAGAGCAGGTAGCTCAGTGCCCTGGCCAACCTGACCTGCAATGTTTCCAGGGATGGGGCATCAACCACTTCTCTGGGCAACCTGGGACAGTGTTCCACCACCCTCAGTGTGAAGGAAAAAAAAAAAAAAAAAAAAAAAAGCTTCCTTATATCTAGTCTAAATGTTCCCTCTCTTAGTTTAAAACCACCACCCCTTGTCATCTTGCAACAGACCCTGCTAAGAAGTCCACCCCATCTTTCTTATAGGCCCTTTTAAGTACTAAAAGGGCCACAATAAGGTCTCCTTGGAACCTTCTCTTCTCCAGGCTGAACAACCCCAACTCCTTCAGCCTGTCCTCATAGGAGAGATGCTCCTGCCCTTGGATCATTTTTGTGACCTCCTCTGGATCCACTCCAACAGGAAACTCAGCAGTTAGCTCTGGGTGACCCTGCTTTAGCAGCGGGGTTGGACTAAATGATCCCCAGAGATCCCTTCCAACCCCTACTATTCTGTGATTCTGCAATTTCTTTTTGCAGGAAGGACAAAAGGGAACACAATACTATTTCAGCTTCACATTAGTAAGAAACTACTATACTGTGATTAACTGCTTCTCCTAGGAAGTAACATGGGACTAAGTGATCAAGTTTAATTCAGTCACAAACTAATACAAAGCACCACCCAAAGCCCTCTTCCTTTTAAACCTGTGAAATTAGAAGAATCTAAATTTAGAAGGGCAGTATATCAGTGACTTAAGTTGGAGAAGGCTTGGAATTAAAGGTACAGAAATTACCTAGAATTTACATACTAAAGAAAACAAGGTGTATTTATAGGAAAAGGTTCCAGAACATCAGATATTCAGCTGTTCAGAAAAGAGTTCTGTCACACCCATAGGACTGATGACAAAGGAGAGAATAGAAGTCAGTCCCTGTCAGCTGCCAGGCACAGAGCATGCAAGAAGTAACAAATTAATGCTTACTACCATCACCGTTATAGTTTAAGAAAATTATATCAAAGCACATAAACATATATTGGTATGTAAACAGACTACACTGTGAACATACCTGCTTTCAAAACAGGCTCAACTATCTCCTGAACCAGAAGATCTCTTTCCAGCATCCACAGTGGAAGCACTCTCTTTCTTTGCATAGATTTTGACCGTTCACTTTCATTATCATCATCAGGAGGAACCTGAAACGGAATTTATTCTTTAGTACCTTTCTTCAGTTACAAGAGAGGTGGAAAACTAGAACATAAGTTTGTACACAGTTATGTCCTTCAAACCCAGCCTGGATTAGCACCCACCTTCTGCACAGGGCCCATTACCTGAAATACTTCTGCAGTTCCTACTCACTCAGAAGAGCAACATTCCCATAGAAACCTTCATTCAGTTACAAAAATACACTCCTCAGTGTAGGATAAATATCTAAAAGGCTAAAAATGGGGAAGTTTCATAGAAGAGCTTTATTAGCATCTTGTTATAATGTTTCTGCACATAGAACTAAGAGGAGGTTTAACAAAAATAGGCCTATTTGACAATAAGCAAACACACAGAACAAGAAATCCAGAAAAGTCTTGCTAGCATTTTCTCAATTCCACACTCTAAACAAATTAAATACACTAAAGTCACGTTCAGTACATTCTTGCATACTGAAAGTGATACTATCAGTTTGAATCTCTGCTGACTAAAAAGGTAAGTACCCATCCCAGGAATCCCAGCTACAGTCAAGGCTGACATGTCATTTGTTGAACGTAGCTATTATCTACTGTACAAGGGTGTTGACCAGCATGTCTCTTTTAGCACTGTGCTGCTGGATACACAACTGAAAACTTAAGAAAACTCCCATTGGCTCCATACATTATGTATCAGACTGTCTGAAAAATGATTTTACTCAACATTTTAAAAAAGCAAAAGACACTTGCTTTGAAAACTCTTCTTTTGCTGGACAGGATGCTGGCTGACATGGGAAAATTGAAGGGTTATTTATCTGTGTTTGTATTGATTTTAATAACATAATACTATCACAGCTGTGATTCAAATGAAATAGGCTGCTAGTACACTACAAACAGACAAGACTTCTTATCACTAGGCATCTACAACCCAACTACAGGCTCTCCAGATAGAAATTTCAGAGGCTTTTAAAGCAGGTTGATTCCCCCACTTTTGGGGCAGTTACTGACACAGACCATAGACCAGAACTAGACTTTGTTCTCTAGTACTGAAGTCAACTACAATGCTGCTAGCTCAAAAATAATCCTGTAGCATTTTTTGTATATTCCAGAGAACAAACTACTGCAGCATAATTATCACAAACATAAATACATTATAAACATAACATAAATACATATAAACATTAGATTTCTATACATACAATCCCAATCAATAAAACAACAGAGTACACAACTTTGGTTGTCGTAGTTTACTTCTATGAGGGAAAAAAAAAAAAGTTTAGAAAACACCTTTTTTTGGTTTTAACATGTGCTTACAAATATTAAATTTAATTAAAAATTCAACACCCACCAAATGTCTGGAATTATTGTTGTTTTTTCTCATTTTTGCAGTTTCCTGTATCTCGGAGTTGGCAGATTCTGGTTCTATTAGTGATGGGCTACAAGATAACTCAAGAAGCTGAAGAGTTGGTCCTCCTTCTGCATCAGTCTCCTGATTTTTTTTCTGACAAAGCAAAAAAAAATTTAGCTAGTCAGACTCATCACAAACATATACATTCCCATTTTACTCAAACACAGAAGCTGGTCTGAACATTTACCATTAAAGCACTTGAATGTAACATCAACATAATTACTTATGAAAACATACAGACAAAATAAACATGACTTCTTTTCCACCTCCCACTGAAAGTATTTTGAAGGTATTTTCCAGTCCTTGCTGGTGCCTACTGTACTATGTTTTCATAATCTACACTAGTCACTGCCACAAGAAAACTTTAAGAAAGCTGAAATTACAGCTTAGAATTTGCTTTACTGCAAATCTGCAATTTACCAAAATTTGATTAGACACTAGAAGTCATATAACAACATTAAAGTCCAGTTTTCAGAATAGGACGCCAAGTGAATCAGTACTTCTGGGCAAGTTCTCACTAAAGGCTACAGGTCTGCAGCTCTGAGGTGACACCACGTACTCAGGCACTGGTTTTAAAGACTCCGTTCAGAGCCAGCACATCTGAAATGCTTCTCTGTCGTGCAAATGCACCAAAACCGCAGCGGGTTTTCCTCTCCTTTGCCCTTGCACTACTCAATTAACTAGCACAAAAAATTGGGGGGCGAGGGGGTAAGTCCAATTACCGCTGTACCCACGGCACAGCGGACTCGAGAGTCACTGTCGCCCCTTCCACAGCAAAAGCATGACAGGGGAGGCAAGCGCTGACCGGCCTCGTGAAGAGAAACATGACAGGCCGAAGTCTGCTGCTCTCTCCTTCTCGAACAAGCCCCTCCACGCACTTCCCGAGAGGTTTCCATTCCACACGGACTCTCCCCACCTGGCTGGAGCCGACAGTGCAACCAGCCCGGTCCCCCTCTAGACACCGCAGATAATCACGACACAAACCAACCCTGACCTGGGCGGGGGTGACCACAGCGACCCAGTGGCGGGGAGCGGCAGCGGCTGCAACAGCGCTAGGAGCTGCACCCTTCCCCTCACAGGAGGCCGGCGGGTAGGTGGAAGCCGCGGACAAGAGGCCCCTCGGGAGGGGAGGTGTCGTTAACTCGACACCCGCCGCTCTGCTCTGACGGGCAGGAAAGGCCTTACCTCGGGGAGTGCGACCGCAGCCACCGGGACGGGACCGGGACCGCGGCCAAGCCCGGCAGGAGCTTGATAGCACCGCCGACACCGACTGATGACGCCGAACGCGACGCCACACGCCCCGCCCTCAGAACGGCGGAGCCACACTAGACCTGCAGGCCTGAAAAGCGGAAAGATTGGACTTAAATAATCCCCACCGACCCACCCCCGCCCCGGGCCGCGGCGTGACGCAGCGATCAGAAAGCGGGGACATGCCGACAGGTGGAGAACCGGCACTGGGTGCCGCTGAGCGCCCGGAGAGGCGGCGGCCGCGGTGACGGCGGGGGCCCTCCGCGCCCTGAGGCCTCGGGGATGGCGGGGAAGTGTTCTGCCGCCGGGGGCCCCGCGCTCCTCCCCGCCGGCCGGGAGAGAAGGGGAGGAGGAGAAAGAGGAGGGGGAGGAGGAGGAGGCCCGGCTGACTTCGTGGCTGTCCTCCCTCCGGAGGTCAGCTCTCGGATTTTCAGTGACCTGGACGTTGAGAGTTTGTGTCACGCGGCGCTGACGTGCAAGGGCTGGCATCACGTCATCGAGAGCAACGACCGCTTATGGAGACACCACTGCCTGAGCGTGAGGGCTGTCTGCCAGCGGGAGATTGACTGCGATCGAGGAAACGGATATTCCTGGAAGGTAAAGTTAACATCAGTGACGGAACGCCGGCAGCGGCTAGGCTTCTGGGATTGGCAATAGAAATATGTAAAGAATTTACGTCAGTACATCTCATCTGTCCCAGGCTGATGGGAGAAGCTGTAAGCACAGCGTGGCTCGGCAGTGCACCCCAACAGCTGGGCATCTGGTGAATTACACAGAGAGATGAAAGCAAGGCTGTCCGCTGCCTCCACGGACCCCCAGCTGGCCAGTTGTGCACACCCCACTTAGTCCTCATGCTGCCCTGCACGGCCTCAACACCAACATTCATCGTAGCGAAGGCTGCACAGCCCTAATGTGAGAAAAGCCCACATCCCAGCAGACAGGATCAGCAAGGAGAAGAGCATTTGCCTTAGCTAGGCAGTGTGTGCTCTCTGGTTGTATTTCATGGGAATAGTTCTGGTGGTAATGAATGACTTCCCAGAAATTCATCCTGGGTAGCTCTGCCTCAAGCAATACATGTCTAGGAGGGAAAAAATAGGGAGTAGAGAAAAGAAAACAAGTGGGAGCTCTGAAAAGCTGTTTTGCAACGCTCCCTGCACACACTCCCTTGCAACAGTCCCTGCAAACACTCCCAGTTACAGCTGCTCTGAGGAGTTAGAAACTGAACATGCTGGAAGATCCATCACTATCAAGTCCAACCTGCAAGCTGAGGTAGATCAGGAAAGGAGTGGTTTTGCTGTTACTCCTCTGGGCCATTTAGAGGGTAATCCCTGCCTCCTTTTAGCTGATGTGTCTGAGAGCAGGGGGACAAATGGGGTAGGAAGAGAAAAGCAGCAGCAGAGTCCACAGTTCTGGACTCTCACATTTCAGTAGAGTTGCTTCAGTAGGAGGCAAAGCCATGCACAGGTAGTGGCTGCCCTTTGAATGTACAGGTCTTATAACTCTTGCACGGGAATTTCCACAGCTCCCTGTACTGATTCTCTGTTTTATCTGTATTTTGGAGGGGGGATTTGAAGTAGAAGCAAACACACAGCAAGTTCCCATTTTCTTGCACTAGAAGGCTGGCTGAAGAGGATAGTCCAGCCAGCCTGCATTAAGAGCCCGAGCAAGAGTTAAATGTTTTTTAATAACCTAAGTAGGAGGAAGGAGGAAAATTAATTGCTGGGTTAGGGTTTTCATCTTAACCCTCAAAGAACTGAGACAAGAAGTGATTCTGCACCCAACTTAGAACAAGGAAGTTGGAAACATAGACCACAGTCTGCTGCTTGGCAGCAGTGCACCTTACTGGTCCTAGCATCTAAATATCCACAGACACCTTCCAAATCCTTTTTTTCTCTAGGATTATTCTTCCAATGCAAAACTTGATTATATTTAATACTATGTAAATAAGTTCGTTTCCAAGATCTGAGCTGTCTCTTTTTTCTATCAGATCACATTACTGAGAAACTACTGGAAAAGTAAAGTGAAGCAAGAATGGCTGAGTGGGAAATACAGCAACATTCCTTCACAAAACAGCCTGCCAGAGAAAAGTATGTATCCGATGGATGTCGACACATGGGGAGAAATCCTGGAAGCAGAACTTGAGAGATGAGAAAGCAGTGCTGTTTCTTGCAACTCAAGAACCTCCTATCAACAACTCACAGACTGCCAAACTGTAAATATTTTGCCATTCAAATTCAGTTGTGCTTGCAAACATACAATGAAAGCTTCTAAAAAACAAAACAACAACAACAAAAGAATTTTTCTTTTTTTTTAATTTGCACTTTATCTGATTAATTTTCTGTAAAATCCTAAGAAAGACTATTCAGTTGTAATTTTATATTTGTAAATTTACTGTTCTGCTGTATTGTCAAAATGATGTTGATTGTACTTTCAATTTGCACTTTTTGTTTTGGAAGAGTATTTAACTTGAAGTGTATCCTATCAGCAGCATATCATGAGAGCCCACAAAGGAAGGCTGGGGAAGGGACAAATCCAGACACTGGAAAGAAAATAAGAGGATGAGGCAGCCACTTCAGGATCAGCCAAACACCCCCAGTGCCAGTCTCGAGGGACAGAACCCTGAGAGGGGTCTTCTCTGAACCTGCCCCCACAGAGGAGTTGGTTGCACTGCCCAGCTGTGGGATTTCCAGATTAGGATTTAGTGAATCCAGGCAGGACAGAAGCAGCCACATAACAGCCTCTCTACCGTGAGCTACGAATATTTGTCATTTGTATGATGATTAAAATGTACTACTTTAAACAAAATAATCTGGATAACCATGCGAGATAATACAACTTCATAGATTTTTTTTTTTAGTCATTCAAAACCAGTTTTCTCCTATATTACGATCTCCTATCACGCAGACCCTGCTTTACCAGCACTGACACTGATTTTTGGCACAGACTTAAAAACACTGCTGCTAGTGAAAGAGGAGATACTCAACATAAAAGTGACCACAAAATCAATTTATTACAACTCCATTTGAATATCACCTTTCCCTACCTACTTTGCACTGAGTAAAGCAAGTGGGGAGGATCCTGGGAAGGTCTCCATCGCCTGAGGTATTCGTACAAAATTCAGTCGCAACTCTGGGACTGATTTTCTATAGAAAGACTTGGATCATGCTTATGAAAGTTAAAATGAAGCTATTTCAAATCAACTGCTGCAGATCTTCAGGCAATGTAAGGACAGAAGTGTCCTGTCATGAATTTTAATGCACTAGATCAGGCCCATGCTAAATAATGGCATTTACTTAAAGGAGGTCCAGCCTTTATGTTTAGTGGGGCCCAGTAACACTAGATGGAGCAGTAGAAAAACTTTTGCTGCATAAATACAGACCATGGACCTCTGGGCTAAGATCCAGTAGCATTTTTTGTTCGGTGGTGCTGGTGGTTAAACCATCACTTTAAGCTTGCTTCCAACTTACACATTTTTATCTTCCCACAGTTCTTTAACCATTGCAGAATATCTGATGAAAATGCCTTGAAGCTTTTGCTCCTCTTTTATTGTAGCTATGTAGGCTCACAGACTGTTGTATCTTATCTGCAAGGATAGTAGTCCCAGGATCATCACCCTACTGCACTAGGTTTTATAAAGATGTGTAACATCTCCCTTTGCTGCCCAAAGAGGTGCCGCTGTTCCCATGGGATGAATTCTATGTTAGCCAAAATGGATGCGGTACCCAAAATTCACTCAAGGTTCTGCTGTCACCCTGCTGCCAAACATGGCTGAAGCGTAACTCGGAGCAAAGAACATTGCTATTTTCTACAGGGTGTAGCACAAAGCTCAGTGAATTGCAAACACTGCTTCCTTTATTATTAGCTATTCTCTAGGGTTATATCTAGTTAAAAACAAAGAAAGAAAACAAAACCCCACCCAAGCACAACAGCTTTCCCACTGAAGGTGCTGCCTCACTCCATTCTCACAGTATCTTTGGCTTTAAGAGGGCTAGAAGTGGAAGAAAAAGTGCTTATAAATTAATAAAGAAGAAAATAATACTAGCAGGACATTCTCATCACCTCAGGAGTGCCCAGTTTATCAATCATTAGACAGGACAAATGCACAATAATTGATCTAGTCCCTCACCCCTCTCCTCACCCAGCCTCCTCCTGTTACCTCCAGTCCTTGTAACTCCCAGGCATGTATCCGCTCTTTGCTCTTTTCCTCAGCTGTCAGTTCTTGTGTATTTGTTTCAGGATACATTTTTTTAAATTGAATAGAGGGTAGAATAAATAGAATAAATCCTGTCACAGAGTTGTTTCACAGTGCACCTAGCCAGAGCTATTCCCCATTCTTGTACAAGTGTAGGAATCACCATTACCTGTCACACCTCTACTTCTGTCCAGGTCAGATGGCTGTGCCTCTAAACACACATGGAATCAAACACTCAGCTACACAATTAGACAAGGCCTGCATCTTTAAATGTGGAGTAGCAGTGGTGTAAGTTTCAGTGAAAAAATTATTACTGAAAGAAAAAAAAAACAAACCAGGAAACCGTAAGTATTTAAGTACAAGTTCTCATGAAAGCAAAGCTTGCTTCCCCTCCCCGCTCTGAGCCCCTCCTTTAAGGATTTTTATTTCCCCTGGAGACTTCATTATATCAATTCTGGTCTTCTGTTCCATCGCACTCTGTCCATGAACCACCTACTCAGCCTCCCAGCTCAGCTGCAGGCTGGATGCGCTCTCTTCACTGTAAAGACACCTCAGTAGCATCCACTTCAAGCAGTGCCACTTCCTACACCAGCTGGTTTGGTCTCAACTCCTTCCTCTCCTACCTGTGAGCAAAAACCACAGAAATGCCTGCCAAGAATGGGACAATTGAACTGGTGCCTAAATCAGTGCTAATGCTGTCCTTCAGAGAGCATCCTCAGCAGTGAAGGACACACTCCTACCACCCCAGGACACGTACTACCTATTTTCACACCTAGGTGGCTGGTGAAACCCTTTTTCTGCTCCAGTGCCCACCTCTCTTACCCTTAAGTTTTGAGGAAGTGGAAAGTTCTACTGTAGTAAACCCCACCAACCTTCCCACTGCATTCACACACCACTTATCCCCCTCCTACTCGGAAGGCATCAGCTGCAGAAAGGTGCCAGAAGCACCCCTCACCCAGTATCCTGGTTTGAGTTAGACCAGAACTAACTCTGTTCAGTGATTTTACTTCTTGGCTCATTCTGCACCTTCTGAAGTTAGCAGCAGATTTTCAGTGTCTGCTTCTAGCAGTGATAGCCCTTGATGTTTAGAGTTACTGCCAAGGACTAACGTGTGTGCAAAAAGGCTCCTGATGATACTCATTCCTGTGCCACCCAAGGCCACTGCTGGGTCTTCTGCACCACATTATGGGGTGCAGAAAATAAAAGGCCACACCTTCAGGGAGGAGTAGCCAGGACAGGTGACCCCACACTGACCAATGAGGGATTCCAGCCCATAGACATGACATTCAGCATAAAGCTGACAAATCACAAGGGTCAAGCTCTTGTTTTTCAATAGCCAGTGTATGAGGAGGACTCTGTCTATTATGCCTTTGATCCTGATCTCTATGTTCTGGAATCCAACTCCTAATTCTGTCTCTTGTCTGCCACTGAGTCCAGTCTGGGACTTTCCCGGTTCCTGCTCACAGCATCAGGGGTAACAGTGATGTAATTGCCATCAGGAGGGTTGGGCTTAATATTGATTTTGTATACATTTATATGTATTTCATATTATTATTTTCATTAAAGCTGTTTGATTTTCTTTTCCAATCCATCAATCTCTAGTTATTTTCTTTCTCTTCCCCTTTGGGAAGGGAGAGGGGTTAAGAGAGAGCACCTGTCATGCTTCTAGTGACCAGCACAGCCCCTGACACCCAGGCATTCCATTAGCCACATGACTTTCTTGCCCTTCACCCTCCTGCCCACAGCTTTCCTAAGCTAGAAAGACCTTTTGAGGGAGCAGGTGAAGCTTCTGTGGTGCAGAGCCAATAGAAGGTCCTCTGCCCACACACCTCAACTATGCAACACAGGCTTAAACCAGCCAGGCTTCTGAGATGGAAAAAAATTGTTTCCCTGCTGCACAAAATGTCCCGAGCTGCTGCACACAGCTGAACATCAAAATGCCAGCACTGAAGCTCAACCTGAGATCCCTTGAGGTTAGCACTTTATTTCTGCATTTTCAGAACTGCCTGCAGTGTTAGAACCTTGCTTGTGACTTCTCACTATTGTAGTGCTCCATTTTTGAAGGGAGGAGCTGACAGTGTGGCTTTATTTCATCATGGTGCAGGATGTGGCTTTGGGCCATTAACAGTCAGATGAAACAGTCTAAATAAAAAAAGAAAGCACAAGATGTTTAATCACCACAGACTTTTCTTCATTGGACCACTCAAACTTCAAAGCTAAATTTTGTCAGGAGAAGTGTTTCAGCTGATAGGCTGGCACAGATGTTTCACATCTCTATCCCGTTTGTCTCTGGAAGGTACCAAGTGACAAGAGTTATTCCAGCTGAAGGCAGAGCAGTTGTGCTCAGGACTGGGATCAGCTGCTTCAGCCCAGCCGAGCTGACAGAAAGGTAATAAATGCACATAGAGGGGAAGATTTGGGTAGTGGTGCTGTTACATTTTCATTTTCTCTCCAAACAAATTTGGGAGAGGCACTGACACTTTGTGGTTGTTTTTCCAGTGTATTGCTTGGTCAGAAAAGTCCCCAAAACCATAGAAGAAATCACCTGCTGTATTTAACACCAAGTCAGCAGCATCAGCACAACACTAAGAATTGGGGGTTGGTGGTGTTTGGTGTTTTTTTTCAGGCCTCAGTGCTAAGAGCTGGACCCACATCTACTGTTCTGGTAAACCAAAAAAACCCAAGCTACAACTGTGGGTAGAAGGGGGAGAAGGAGAGAGGTAACAGACAGCAAACTCAGAGGTCCCAGGGGACCTACCAAAACACAAGAGGACAATTCTGTTTACACTGACACAATTATCTGCATCCCCCACTAACTCCTCCAAATCGTCCTGTCCAACACTGCCACCTATCTCCAGCAAGCATGGATTTGGCAAAGCTGGGGGAGAAATAACAACCCAGCCTGCAAGACCATGTAAATCAGGTACAACACTAAGGGGGTTTTGAGCCACATTTTAAACTACTGTTAGAATGGCACATGATGGTTTTAATGCACCGTTCTTAAAAATCTTAACGGGCAAAGGAGCAGCAGTTTGACAATATGGGAGTGTCAATGGCACAGGCTGTTGTTGCTGAGATGACAGATACTTGAAGGTCTACACAAACACTTCTCCAGATGCCACAGGACACCACTGTCCATGAGATAACATATTAGCCAGAGCACTAAATATTGCTTTTAAACATCTCAGTGATCTCAGAACACCAAAAAAAAAAAAAAAAAGTGACAAGATGTTACCATCTACATATTGAAGGATTCGACTTCAAGGCTAAATTGAAGGTATAGGTTGAGCAAGTTAGGAACCCTCAAAGGAAAAAAGCAGCCACCTTAAGTCTTTAATCCTAACAGGGGAAAAAGCTTGAGAAAGGCAAAATATTATTTTTTGCAACAGTATCTAAGAAATGAAATATGAGAGTACCCCATTTCAGTAACTTCCACCATTTTTCCAGCACAATGTTAAAGAACAAGAGTATTGTAAAAATTTATGAGGTGGGTGATCTTGTCACAGGAGATCAGGTTGGTCAAGCAGGACCTGCCTTTCATAAACCCATGCTATCTGGGCCTGATCCCCTGGTTGTCCTCTATGTCATAGACTCACAGAATGGCTTAGGCTGGAAGGAACCTTAGAGATCACTTAATCCAGCCTCCCTACCATGGGCAGGGAGGCCCCTCAACAAGAGTAGGTGGCTCAAGGCTTCATCCAACCTGGTCTTGAACACCTCCAGGGAGGGGGCATCCACAACTTCTCTGGGCAACCTGTTCCAGAGTCTCACCACCCACATAGTGAAGAACTTTTTCTTAAGATCCACTCTAAACCTATTTTCTTTCAGTTTAAAAACATTTCCCCTCGTCCTATTGCTGGACACTCTTGTGAAGAGTCCCTCTCCAGCCTTCCTGCAGGATGCCTTCAAGTATTGGAAGGCAGTTATAAGGTCCCTCTGGAGTCTTCCCCAGGCTGAACAATCACAGCTCCCTCAGCCTGTCCTCATAGCGGAGGTGCTCCAGCCCCTGGATCATCTCTGTGGCCTCCTCTGGACTCGTTCTAACAGATCTATGTCCATCTTATGGTGGGGACACCAGAACTGGATGCAGTATTCAAGGTGGGGTTCCACAGGAGAAGAGGGCTCTTGATCTGCCGGCCACACTCCTCTTGATGCATCCTAGGATACAGTTGGCCTTCTGAGATGCACAAGCACACTGCTGGCTCATGTTGAGCTTCTCGTCAGTCAACACCCCCAAGTCCTTCTATTCATGGCTACTCTCAACCCACCCTGTACCCAGTCTGTAATTGTGCCTGGGATTGGCCCAGCCCAGATGCAGGACCTTGCACGTTGACTTGTTGAACCTCATGCAGTTTGCAGTGGACCACTTCTCAAAGCCTGTCAAGGTCCCTCTGGATGGCACCCCTTCCCTCAAGTGAGTCTACCACATCACACAACTTGGTGTCATCAGCAAACTTGCTGAGGGTGCACTTGATGCCATTGTCCATGTCATGTTACTGTGCTTTCACTATCACATACTAGGGAAACGCACAGCAACTTAAGCCTTCAAAAGCAGGACACCTACATACACACATAGCAGAAGCAAGGAAGGACAAAAGAGATGGTTTCTTCATTTTCTTTTGATATACTTTGGTGTTTAAGAAGGGATTTTCAGATTTTTCCTTATGATGTGAAAGCAGGTACATGAAAAGACTGCTTATACATTGACTTAGATACTTGATACTCTTATAAGTCTGCAATAGGTTGTTCTATTATATTTGATAAAAGGGTTAATGGCAATACTCCAAGAAGAAAATTCTCAGTGTCTGTTTAATATCTGGGTTTGAGGATGAGGAAGATTGGAATGTCTACTTTGGGATTTTTTTAGATTTTTTGTTTTGTTGTTTGCTTTTTTTTTTTTTTTTAATTAAAAGAGTCAATCCCTAGCTTTTCCTTCTCTTCCTTGATCACTCTGGTTTATTAATCAAAATTTTTGTGAAAGACATACTGAAGGCAAATTTTAATTAAATTACTAACATAATTTTCCTCCCTTTCAACTGGTGGAAGCAAAAATCCATTGGTTTCATCAGCATTTGCCTTTCATGTTCCTTCTCTTCCCTACTCTCAGCCATCTTTTAATGGGACGGAGAAAGAGAGGGAAACATGTTGCCATCTTAAAAAAAAAGGCAGAGTCTATGCAGGAAAAGTGAAGAGTTTTACTACACTTGCAATGGAAGTCCAATGAAGTATGAGAACTGGAAGTTTCCTCAGCTTTCATGCACAGTTTGACTCTCTCTTCAACTAAAATGAAAGTTAAAAAATAAAAATAATAAGCAGTCTACAAGAAACAGAAACAAAGCACAGAAAGCCACAGTTTTGGTTCTAAAAGCAAGGCAGGAAGTCCCATGTTCTAATCCAGGAAAAAAAAAAAAAAAACAAGACCAACTTATTTTGAGCCAAATGAGAGGCTCTATTTCAAGAAGTCTCGCAAGTAATAACAAAAGAAGAACCTTGTTTTCAGTCAGAGTTTTTTTTTCATCAGTGTTTTTTGTTTGCTTGGCTTGCAGATCACCAGCCCATCATTTTAAGAGGTAAAGCAGTTCTTAAAATCCCTTCAAAAGGTGATGAAGTAACTTCAGCTATATTACCATCCCTTCCGGCCTTCCACATCCACTTTGCAGATCGGCCAGGACCAACTTTCACTCTCACACTGAAGCTACCTCCACAGAGCTGGTAAAAGACCTTCTCCTCTTTCAGGCTCCAATCTGGTGACTGCTGAAGCCATGGAGGAGCATCACAAACTCTCTACATTGCAATGAGACTCCCTCGAGCTCCTGGGTAGCAGAGGAAAGGTTAGAGGGCAAGACAGACTCCTTACTTGTTGTCAGCATCGGTCACAAGAAGCAGGACTGATTTCCATCCTGTGTCCTGATGCTAAAGGGCAAACATCTGACACTTTACACACTGAGAACTGCTCATCCTACAGGCTAAATAATATAACTATGCAATCACTTGACTGTATGATCTAGAAGCAATCCTTCAAACCAGAGGCCTTGTGTTTTATTTCACCCTAGCTTTTGAAAACAACCTCTTAACGCATTGTGGCATATTATTCACATGTAAGAGCACATACATTTCACTTTCATTTACTTTAGGACAAGCTCAACACAACACATTTGCTTAAAAAATATTCAAATAGGTAGGCTAAAGAACATGGCACTGTTTACTGCATGCCACACAGAGTTTTCTCAGGCTGCCAAAGCCAACAAACCCAAAAACACCTCCAAGAGAAGTGGCTGGTGAGAAGGACAGACTAGAGCACACAGTGCCCTGTTAACCAGCAGGAAACCCAAACAGAAGAAATTAGAAGCCCAGCTTCAAGTGCTCTGTTGCACACAGAAGTTCACACTGAGCATGATCAAACGTCTTTATACGTCAAGAGGACCACAGTTCACAAGCAAAAACACATACACTTTTCAAAACGCAAACTGAAGGCACCTACAAAAATATCAACTACCAACGACTGTCAGGGGATTGTTATCTACTCATGCTGTTTTTTACAGTTCCTCCTATAAGTCTCCTACACTTTGAAAAGGTACAAACTGAAAAAAAAACCCCAACCCAATGAAAAAACACCCCACCCTCCCCCATCCTACTAAAATGTTTCTGGCCCCAACCAAAAATGTTATCTAAGGGAAGTTTTCAGGATTCTTGGTTTTGTTGCTACTCAAGCCTGAGCTCAGAACAAACGGAGGCACATTACAAACAATAAAAAGAGCTTATCCAGAGCCTGGTGAAGCAAGTTGTTTAAACTCAAAATAACTTCTAAAGTATCTGAGGACAAAGGGTGTGTGTGTGTGTGTGTGTGTGTGTGTTAGGAAATTAATGGTGTTTAACATTTGTAATAAAGTGAAATCTAAGTCAAGGACAGAAGTAGCATTACTGCATTGAAGAAATACCTGCAATATTGCACTAACAAATGCAAATAAAAACTTTGCCTAAAAGAAGTATTTGACAGTACATCCTAGATCATACCTCAGAGGCCTTAACTAGTTTCTTACTCTTTATGACCAAACTTTGATTAAAGAAACCTCAGAAAACTGTTCTATTACTAAATACACATTTTCACTAGACCTTTAACACATTCTGTGAACCACTCTTTGAAATAAAAAGCAAAGACAGCATATCATAAAGAACAGCACCAAAATAACTACATTAAGAAACAAAATAATACTAACTTCACCCTTCAGAAGAAAGTTGCCATGTAGAGAAAGTGAACAGCTTTTGGAAACTACTGCCAGAGACACATTAAGATGTAACTACCTCCATATGAGGTGTTTATTGGATTGTAAGAAGAAAGGACACCTGAGGCTTGAAAGCTTGCCAGGCTGTTGCAGACCTCATGGATGTTATTTTTGTCAGTGTGTGTGCGTGTGCCTTGTTCTGTTTCCTTTCAAAACATGGAAGAAGAGCTCTGTGTCTACATGGGTGGTTTTATGCGTGCCTGGTTAATAAATGTTCCCAAAAGCCTGACTGTAGTAAGCACATCAGTTTTCCAGGGGAGGGAGAACTGCTCAGTGTAAGATTTGGCAAGTCAAACCTGAACCTAAGAGGATCTTTATTGGAACTACAGAATGGCTTGGATTGGAAGGAACATTTAAAGACCACCTAGTCCAATGCCCCTGCAGTAAGCAGGGACATCTATAACTAGGCTGGGTTGCTCAGAACCCTGGCCAACCTGACCTTGAATGTTTCCAGGGATGGGTCTTCTAACACCTCTTTGGGTAACATTTTCCAGTGTTTCATCACCCTCACTGGAAAAAATGTCTTCCTTGATCTTGTCTAAATATCCCCTTTTTTAGTTTGAAACCATCACCCCTTGTTCTGTTACAACAGGCCCTGATAAAAAGATTGTCCCCATCCTTCTTTTGAGTCCCCTTAAGGTACTGTAAGGCCATAATGTTTCCCTGGAGCCTTCTCTTCTGCAGGATGAGCAACCCCAACGCTCTCAGCCTTTCCTCATAGCAGAGGGGTTCCAGCTCTCTAATAATTTTCATGGCCTCCTCTGGACCTGATCCAATAGGTCCATGTCCTTCTTGTGCTGAGGGCTCCAGAGCTGAATACAATGATCCAGGTGGGGTCTCACCAGAGTGGAGTGAAACAACAGAATCACCTCCCTTGGCCTGCTGGCCACACTTCTTTTGATTCAGACCAGGATATGGTGTGAGGCCCTCTGGACTGTGAGTGCACATTATTGGGTCACATCCAGCTTTTCATCCACCAGTATCCTCAAGTCCTTCTTCACAGGGCTGCTCTCAATCTCTTCATTCCCCAACCTGTATTGATACAGGGGATTGCCCTGACCCAGATGCAGGACCTTGCACTTGGCCTCATTGAACTTCACAGGCCTCCACACAGGAGGGTTGAACCTCCACACAGGCCCATTTCTCAAGCTACAGTAGACTACATTGTACAAGTCTTAGAGTAATTGAAGATTATAAATATAGTCCTTATCCACAATAATTTGTTTTGCTGTCATTTAGTCTATAGAAAAAAAAAGACTAATTCACATTATAAGTAAAAAAGGAACTGATGCTGATGCGTGTGTAGAAGTGTGGTTTAAATAGTTAGAGGGTGAAAACAGATGGAGGAAGTATGGCACATGAAACTCTGCTCTTCTATTTTTCCTCTTCAATTAGTAGCTTCTTGTCGTAGGCTTGCTCTCTCTTCTTTTGTGCTGGTATTCGGGATACT
The DNA here is from genome assembly GCA_024611175.1 of Megaceryle torquata. NCBI lineage: Eukaryota > Metazoa > Chordata > Aves > Coraciiformes > Cerylidae > Megaceryle > Megaceryle torquata. Next base: position 27,995 of record JANIJG010015014.1, on the reverse strand, counting down.
CACCTCTTCCCTTCTGAATAACATCATAATACATGATAGACTTCTAGCTGCTTTTTAATACTGAATTCCCTCGGACAAGACCTGTTTAGTATCTCTAGAATTTGTAATGATGTAAAGCTAACCTTTTTTTTTCCCCTCACATACGGGCATCTATTACAGTAGTCTCGCCACCTCATCTCAATTCCAGTAGCTTTCTCCTTAGTGACTTTCCTGACTCAAGTCAAGAGTTGCCACAATTGTCATCATCTCATGCACAATTCCTAAAGTCAGACTGCTGGTGGCATTCAGGTACCTCCTTTGATTTTCAATAGCATGGCCATGAGTTAGGAAATCAAATGTCTTTGAAAACTGGGCCTGCAATAACCTTAGTCCCCAGTCCACCTAAGAGGAGCTAATCAGAGAGAAAAGTCTGTGAAATGTATTGTTTTTTTCCTGGAAATGGACTAGAGCACATTCACCACAATTAATGATGTCAAGACAACCTGACTATAGGGAAGAACAGTTTGGAGTCACTCACAGTACCAGCCTCAGGCAAGCAAAAGCATGTAGCGAGCAGGAAAGGGAAGTAGGGTGGCACCAGACATACACTTCCACTCTTCCTGTTTCTGCCAAGAAGCAGAGACACCTACAAACCCTTATGATTCATCTTCAAGAGAACTACCTATGAGGTTAGACATCCTATTGATAGAACCTGGTATAAACATCAGAGCTCTTCCTCACATACACTGATGAGCATCATCTACCAGAGAAAATACCATTCATAGGTGGACAGCCTTGAGTGGGTATAGAGAAAAATATCAAGGTCAAAGACCAGCAAATCTTTTTAGCTTTATTAAAAATTGGTAGATGCATCCCTCCTTTGCCAAGCTGGACAAATTTCGATTATTTGGTTATGGGGGTATTTGGTTGGTTGGTTGTTTTTTTGGTTTGGGGTTTTTTTTAGTTGTTGGTTTGGGTTTGTTTAGTTTTTTTTTAATTTATTTTATTCAATTGTTATTTTCCTATGCCATAGGGTATTTTGGGGTTAGTGAGCTCTGAAAGCAAAAATAAGCAGCAACCACAAAGTAATTATCAAGAAAGCAGGCTGAGAAAACAGGGTATCTTTTTGCCATGAGTCTTCCTTCCTCAGACAGATCAAGCAGGCTTCATCGATCCTGTCAGCTTGCAATAGATAAAGGAAATGTCTGCCAGAAGCCAGTTTCCTCTGGATGTCTTAAATGAACATGACGATGCTGTCTCTGCCAGACTGCAGCCCCTGCAGGGCTCTGCTTCCTTTGTGATAAGGCAAATGGACCTTAAGGCTCATTAGCTCAGATTAGAGATATAATTAAGCAGAACTGAAGAGAAGCTTTAACTCCAGATGTATTTTTAGACTGAAGACATCTGAATAAGAGTTTGTCAGGATAAGGCACCTTATTAAAGATTTTTTCAAGTTCTAAAGTTTACTTGCACTCAAACATCAGTCTGCAAACAGGAGGAGTCTACACAGAATCTGACATTAACTTTCAACTCCTGCTTTGAGTTGAAGACTTGGAAATCATCAGCCACCTGACATATAGTCAGAGAAAAATATAAGGATTGATCAGGTAAACCGACCCCGTCAAATAATGTTTATTTCAGTTTCCACAAGCATAAAGTTTCTCTTGCATTGCTAAGGCACAGAACTAAGGACCGAGTATGTTGCTGGAAGTTAAAAGAGAAAAAGAAAACCCTGAACAATATCTATTCAAACAATCAACCCGTTGATCCTTTCCCTTCTCCTGCAAGGTTCTTAATTCAAACACAGGTCAAATACAGCAGTACATGACACCTCAGCAATTGCTTTGGAGACCTAAATGAAGGGAAATAGCGGTCCCAGAGCAGATTCTTGTGGACAAATTTAGCAAAGGTCAAAACCAGGTGAGAAAAGTTGAACTGAGATTGCTTCATGATTGAAATACCATGGGAAGAGACTTTTCCTGCATGGAAGCTCATACCGCTGTCATTGAGTTGGACTTGCTTTCCACATGGGTGTTTCCATAGTTGTCTGCATGCTTCCTTTCCTTAACACTGAAGGATTATAAGGAGTGGATTAGGTTTCCAAGTTGTTTGTTTTTTTTTTTCCTTAAATTCATGACATTATTTGTATAGGTGAACATGGCAGTAGAAAGATCACTGGCTGATAAAGAAGAAATTGTAAAAGTTTGTCTTGGGAAGACTTTGAAATATTTGAAGATACTGAACAAACAACACAGGCTGAATGGTAGGTGACTAGTCAAGTTTCTCAGTCAGTGACTGACTCCATCCACTGTTAACAGTGAATTCTCATTATCAGCTGTGGCAGCAGGGAACCTTCCCATGATAGATTAAGCATCACCCACTAATATGGCATGTTCTGTGCTATAATTTAGTAAAATATTTAGTAAAAATCTTACCATAACACAAGCAGAAAATGTTAGCTAGTTAGTGCCCAGTATAGAAGTGAATTTATTACCCACCCTCACCCCTACCCACAAGCCTTAGGATGCCTTTCTGGATAATACTGTTTTCTCTCAGTGAAATGCTAAAAACCCCTATTTTGAGAAACAAATTTCAGCTGTCTGTCTTCTTGCTGGCAGACCATCTTCATTTTCCAGTCCTAGAAACTGCCTGAATTGCTTTGATCCACTCTGTACGCTCTGCGGATGAGGCTGCTTGCAAGTAATAGTGGATTTCATTTGCTGTGATGATTTCAAAGAGGATGTTGTCAACATCATACTTCTTGGCTACAGGGAAGAAATAAGCAAGTCAGCTATGAGAGAATAAGGTCTTTATTTACAATGTTTCTTCCTCGACACACTAAGGGGATTTCCTTCCTTTCCATAGCTTTGCCTGACCATGCCTTTGCTAACAGGCTGCAAGATTGGGTCTATGAGATCGGTCTTTCTCTTGAAGAAACAACCCATGAGTTCTGCACATTTCACCTTCAGGAGTCTCTAGTTAATTGATCTCCAGCCATGGAAGGATCTGCAATCCTGCAGACAGGTCATATTCCCCAAGCCCTCCCCGTGCCTTGCCAGCTACAAAACCAAGATATTTAAGTTCATGTCACAAACAGTTCTTTTCATATCTGCCAGCACAGCCTACAGAGGTGCTGAAATGCCAACAGACTTTCTTGATGAGTATGACAGTGCCTCTCTAGTGAAGAGGAGAATGAATGGAACGAGTGTTTCTTGTTCCTTGCAGCAACACTTAACAATTGCTGTCCCCACAACCTCTAGTTTTAGGAGGGAACAGAATGTGAACAGTAATAATTTGTTGGCATAACCATTTATAATGTAAAGCTTCCATCCCAAATCCATCAACTAAAGAGCAAAATCAGTTTGCTGTGTCTAAGGCCAGTTACCCTAACAGAGGGATGGTGTCATCCTTTTGGCCAGCCTTCTCTAAACAACTGACAGAACATGAGACTCCCTGTTGCTACCTCTATGACAGCATCCTCCTCCAGTAATATGACAGCAATAGAGAGACTAGTTACTAGAAGAATTACTGAGTCATTGCACACAGGTTGCTTTCGAGTGAAAACCAGTCGTGATTTCAGGCAGATTGAAAGAATGTACCAAAAAAAAAAAAAAAAATCAATACAGTTTCTTACAGTCTGGCATATCTTCCACTGCTGTCACCACACAGCCTCTCAAGTGAATTGCTCCTAGTGGTTCTTCTCCCTGGTGAGGGCAAGAAATTAAAATGAAACACAACACTTCACTTCTGAAACTGTTCACATGCTAATATCTGGCTACAACTCCAGAATGGAAATTAAAACATTTGCCAACTTCGTATGTCAACTGGGAAATCAGGGGATCCTCAGTTTGTGACATGGAGGGTGTGGGGGGATGGTATCACAGAATAGTTTAGGTTGGAAAAAACCCTTGGGATCATCGTGCCCAACCATTAACCCTACTCTACAAGTTCTCCCCTAGACCATATCATAGGATCATAGAATGTAAGGGGTTGGAAGGGACCTAGAAAGATCATCTAGTCCAACCCCCCTGCCAGGGGAAGACCTGCAAATAAACAGATAATCTCTTTTGGAATTTGGAATTCAGGATCTGCTGACTATTTAGTGTATCCTGAACAAAGATACAAGAAGAATATAAGCCTTGTGCCACCTATAAATTTTCTTTTGGTGTCACACTGAAAAAAAAAACTTATTAAAAATTAATTAGAGTTCATCTCCAAAGTATTCTTATCAATCAGCAGGAGCAGCTAAACCCTTATTTACAATATGGCCTCTTGTGCACTTCAGAACAGGTGAAGGGGCATTTTTGTTGGGCTAAGTTTCAAAGAAGCAGTCCCTATAAGCCAACACACCTCAGCCCTTTGGGAGAGGATGGCAGGGGCAGGGAAGGCAAATTGGGAATAGGAAGGTCAGAAACTCCCTGGTGTTGATTCTCCCATGCATCTGGGCTGCCTCTGCCAAGCGTGACAGGCATGGCATAAAGCACCTGAAACACACAACAGCACTGCTCCTGCAGCACTGCAGGATGAAATAAAACTGAATCTACCCAAATGCCAGCTTTTGGGGGTCAGGTTTTGCCCATGACAATGCTCTTTCCTTTCTTAGGGCAGGGTTTGGCCTGTTAGAATCACACGAGAAACAGAACGCGATGTCTCACCTGACCCAGAAAATACCTTAATCTGCAAAATGAGTGTTCACTTGCACTTATGGCATAGATCATTTTAACCAAATGAGAGCACACATTAATTCTAATTAAATCCAGATAAGAGGTGATGGCACAGTTCAGTGTTACCTGTTCCCATGTCTGGGTGGCACTTGCTACCCTAACTTGGCAGCCCCAGAAACCATCCTTCACTCTGCTTTTCCAGAGGATGTCTAAGCCATGTGAGCACAAACAGCCTCCACTGTCCTGCTTGGTCTTCCTAATCACACATTCCCACATAAATACTCCATTCAGATACTTATACCAGGCATTGGCATTGAAAAAAACAAGGAAATAAACCAAATATCTCTTACTCCAGCAGGATCATAGTAGTGAAGATATGCAGGGTCCTCTCTTAAAACAAACTTTCTCACTTTCCAGTTCTTCCTCCGATGTCCCTAGGAAAATTCAAAAACAGGAATGTTGTGAACTGTTTTGCCTGCAAGCACTAATAGTTGGCTTAGCCACACATGAGAGAACAGGGAAATACAAACAAAACCAAAAAAAAAAAGGAAAAATCTGAATATTTTGGACAGGAAATATTTGCTGGAGTAGGATTTGAACTTAGTCTTTCTGCATCCCACTGTTTTGCACAACAGCTGGGCTATCACACTGGTTTCTCTTTTCAGAGAGAAGCAGAACAGCTTCAGCAAGGGAGATTCCCCTAAAGATGTATCACAGGCTGGTAGTTAAGACTTTCCTGTGAGAACTGTGTTTAAATGCTTGCCAGAAAGCATGGCTGCAAAACGTCTTGCAGGAAGGTTCCTTGAACTATTGGCAAGAATGAGCTGAATGTCCTTCTCTCCCTGCAAAGACAATCATCACCAGCAACAACAACAGAGAGTTATCTAACTTAAGGACCCTGAAGAGTGTTCATGGCTGAAAAGCTCAAGTAGAACACCACCACTTTCCAGGATGGATGTAGATGCCTCATTGCCTGTTTTCAAAGCTGAAATGATGGGTGGGGGGAAAAAAAAAAAAAAATCTACATCTGCTGAAGCATTCTCAGCAGATAGTGACACTTCCAAGCAATGGTCCACAGCTCACTGAATGGGACCAAATCCAGACTAAAACTGGTGGAAGAATGTCATGAATCACTTCCTCTCAGCATTTCTAAATACTAGTTGCTCAATTAGCTGCACTGCTTGCAAGGAAGCTCTTACTAACTAGGCAGATGTGAATGTGACAGGGTAAAAGCAGAAAGATGTGTTTCTAATTTCTTCCATTGCTTTTGAGTAATCTGATTGAGTAAAAGAAACACAAGTGAGCACCACCAAAAATCTCTTGGGCTCCCAAGGAGTATTTTAACAGTGGAAGTTCAGACCTGATAATAGGAAACATTTCTTTACTGAGAGTGTGGTCAAACACTGAAACAGGCTTCCTAGAGAGGTGCTCAATGCCCCATGTCTGTCAGTGTTTAAAAGGTATTTGGACAATGCCCTTAATAACATGCTTTAACTTTTGGTCAGTCCTAAACTGGTCTGTCAGCTGGACTAGATGATCACTGCCCATCCCTTCCAACTGAGCTATTCTGTTCACTGATGAATCCTGGTCTTGCCTTTAGTTCACTAATATCTGCTTGCAAGGGCCTCACAAAGTAAAGATCTTACTATGACCTTCACTGTATTACTTAAACTTCTGCTGGAAAGGAAAGCATAGAGTTATCTTCGATCTTACAGATGGGACAGGATCCAACATTAGTAACTGAAAGGACTCCTTCACCCAGGTTTGCTGAAAAAGTCTGTGAAAACTGGCAATGGAATCCAGTTGTGTGTCCAAAGGGCACTGGATTGGTAGCCTTTTTACCTGAGTTCAGTTCTACATTGTACCAATAACTTGTCACATCTCCTGCTTTAGAACTCTTTCCTAATTAGAACTATAAACTGTCTTATTTTGTAGTAAGAGCAAAAATCTTTCCTCCTCTTTGTGCAAAGGCAAGGGGGACAGAGATGAAACTTGTTAAGCGTGGAGATGGCATAAGCTAGTTTTTGCTTCTCTAAAGCTTCTAGGTGTAAAAGAGTAATCTTATATCTATGCAACATCATCCCAATGATAGGATGAAACCCATGCAGTACTGACCTGTTTCAGCAAACATCCTTGTTTGACTACTGTGCCTCTGAATTCTTCTTTTATGACAACATCATCATCACTAGAATTTCCCTCGCAGAAAAAACCACTGTCTGGCTGCATGACCACAAGAGAAAAATCAGAAGTTAAACAGCCGCTCCATTTTTATGTACACATAGAGATCTGGCTTCCATTTGGCTTCCCTCCACCCTGTTTTTTGCCACGCCAAAAGAATTAAAAAAACCCAAACTTAAAAATCAACTCTTTTACTGGAAAAATCTCCCAGTGAAGTTGAGGAGCTCTCCGAGTCACCATGGAAGTATTTCAGTGTGGGGCAGGACTACACCAATGGGCGTCAGGGCACCTGAAGAGAGCTGGAGCATCTGTGTATACATCAGTGCCTCCATTCTCCATGATTCTTGGTGTCACATTTGCTCTGTGATGGATGGGCTGCCTCAATCCCATGATGTCACAGATTTTAATACACAGCTGTTTGTAAGAAGCAATGTCAGCACAGCCACTCCCTGCACTCAACACACCCTTCCCCTTCCTCCATCCATCACAAGCATCTAGAATTTGGGAAGAAATACTCCATCTAGGCTGTCTACTCCAACAACAACTGCCTCTTGGTTTTTGAAAGCTGCCATAGCTGTAATGTTTTGATGTGTTGTGATGTGTGCACTTGGCATAGGCTGTCTCGGGATCCAGGCATCACATCCCTTCCACACCAGATAAATGCTATCCACTGAAACCTTAGACTGTTCAAATGATATCGATGTAGGTAATCATTCACACAGCTTACAGTAAACGTCTGTGCTGCCTACTTGTACTATAGCAAGTCAGACATGACCTGCCATGACCTCCTCACACCCCAGCAGTATTAAATAAAGCTAGAAACAAACTGAAACCAGGCAAAGCACACATGGGCTTCTAGGAGAAATGTCCCAGGTAGCCAGGAACCGTGATGGTGATAAGGCTGCCTTTACCATCAGTGTCTCTGCTTCCATTGCTACCCAGGTAAAGTCACCTTACCAGGGACACATTCTAGGAATACAAATAGGAGATTTGTTTTGCTGAAATCGAGCAATTCTATGTGGTAAATATAACCAGAATTGTAATATCTAAGCATTTTACTTGACAGAAGGTGTAATTTTTGTTAGCCTAAGATCATCAGCCAAACATTTTAAAAACAGTGTTTAACTGTGACATTGCAAGTTCTTCAAATCAATCTACAGAATTCAAAGCAATAAATATAAAACATCGGGTAAGCTACCCCAGAACATTTGTTATCGAGAGATACCTTTGCTTCTCTACTCACAGGCAAGCTGTGCGTGTGCACATGCGTTGTGTCAGATTTGGTGTCTCTGCTCAAAACCGAGTCTGTAGCTTGTGCCACTCTGAGAAGCCCCATTATAATGAATTACTCTTCCCTTCCACTGAATCATTAGGGGAAGTGATGGCTACACTCTGGTTACTGCTAAAAGTTACCAAATAAAGGTCTAAGTTAAAGAATCCAGCTTGATGTCAGCGCTCAGTTCACAGAGGAGTGACAGAAAAAAAAAAATAATTCCTGCTTACAAATATTAAAGTGAGCCAGTTCATTCTGAGTATTATGTAGAGAAACACAGTTCACATGGAGAGTTCTCTCCATTGCTGTACAATCTTTCCTCCAGGATTTAAGACAGCCTGAGAAAAAGCAGGACATCGGCAAGCGTGGGACAATAAAAACCCCAGAATACTCACAAAGTAATAGTAGGCATCGCAGAGATCTAAGAAGGGGGTGTCTGAGAGTCCCTCAGCAGCAGTCTTGGACGTATCCCCCGCAGGCTGTAGGTAGCCTTCGCTCAGGAGGGAAGAGGCAAGCATGAGACCTTCTTTACGATTCCTGATGGAGTTGCTGGACACCAGCCAGTCAATCACAGAAGTGCCTGGTTACAAAGGAACAAACAATGTCAACCACAAACCAAGACAGACATAAAGAAGCCTAAAAATACACAGGCAACAAGCCTACTCCATCTAATCATCAATCTCCTGAAAGATGTTCTTAGTGACAACGCACTGGAAAGACGCCTTGGCGAGCCTGCCGGTGAGCTACAGCCGATGAGACTGAAGGCAGGGGCCAGTACAACTCCTGAACATTGCCCCTGAGGGAGAAAAGAGCTGGGAGGGGATGCGGGGCTGAGCTGGGAAGCCTCAAGGACAAGGGCTGGGGAAATACAAAAGACAGCTAAGACTAGAGAAGGCAGTCGTGCAGGCTGCTATGTTACTGACACAGTGCTGTCCAAATAGAGTGACTTGTGACTCCAGCACCCCCAGGTTGGACTTGGAGCAGGACAGGAATTATGTGATACAGTTTGTTGATGAAAAAAATTCAGAAAGGCATAATTCTTCTGAAGTTAAGTATTCCATGCAACTTTTTGCAAAGATCTACTTCAATCGTGCTGGCACTGGTTCAATTTTTTCCTCCTCTCTTGCTTACCATGGCCATAACTGAGTACTTTTTCAAGCTTCATCCTTAGAACAGCTCCTGTGTTGGTCAAGAAAACATCTCCTAGGTTTTCTTCTTAAACTTTTTTTGTGCTCTACAGAGCTTAGAGCTGGTTTATCTAGCTTTAGCCTCTCAGACCTGCACTCCCTTTATTGCATGGAAAAGAGGGACAGGAGCTCCTTACCTGTAAAGCAGTGATTGAACACTTTTTTATCTTTTTCCAGCTTCAATTCCTTTATTCCCTTTACAGGATCTTTCATTGACAGGTACAAAGCACTGTGCATAAAAAGAACCACAGAAACTCTTAGCAGATAAAAATTTAGCTGTTCATACAATAGTATCACTGTCATTCACGGGGTCTTCACGTTTTGCTGGCATGTCCTGCTCTCTGCAGAGCTATAGTATGGCTCAGTTTAATCTCCTGAAAAATTTACATGACAAAGCCTGGAGGCCTCATGACATGACTGTTGCAGCTGCAGGCGCATAACAGAGCACACAAACGGCTCACCACACTCCCGTAGTTTGAGAATGGAACAACTTGTGGTGACTGTAGTGTGAACAGGGCAACACCCACTGATGAAGCACCTTCACAGGGCCCCACAGCCTCGGTGCTAATAGGGGAGCTCACTGCTTTCTGTTACATTTCCCCAAAGGTCCCTGGCTGAGCAGAAAAACTGTCACTGTGATAGTTCCAAAGTCTGCATTCTCTCAGAGGCCCTAAGTAACCTCTGTGAACCCTGGTGTGACTTCCTCCTGCCCACTTTTCACTTGCTCAGGATTCTCGTTCCTTGGAGCTCTGGAATGACACAAGGGGCGAATATTAAATGTCACAGTCCACGTCTTTTGGTGCGTTTGTCAAGGTGATCCACTGCTGAAGCCTGCAAAACCAGATTTAGTTGGATCTTGGCCCTGTGCAGTTTTATTGTCATGTAAGGAGCACTGCAGATTCATTTGTATCTTAGTATTTACTGCTCAGATAAAAAAAAAAAGTGAGCTGTCCTTAATTTAATTTTATTTTTTTAAGTACTGACAAAAAGATGGTTTCCTGTGTGTGCTCTTTATCTCTTCTCCCTTTGCCAGTTCCAAGTTCTCTAGCAGGCACCACTCTCGCCTGACCATTCCCAAACTAGGCTAAAATCAGCATTTCTCTGGACAGCAAACAAAGTTTGAAATATTTTTGCAATAAACTCTATCTTGTATAAAAATGCCAGAAACACGTTCATAGCTCTTCCAGGCCAAGGGTATGTATCTGGCACACTGCCTGCAGATGGAGGTAAATGGGGGAGCAGAGCTATGAGAACAAACCTCAGGTTGATTGTTTCAGGCAGTCTGATAGACCTTCTTGTGGATTTTCTGGCAAACCTTTGGCCTCCATCTATGCAATGAATTGCTTTCTTGATATCCCGTACCCAGGCATCTCTCTCTTCCAGGTAAGCAGCTTGAAAAAAGTGGTCCTGTTGCTTAGCTGCAGTGAGCTTGAAAACAAACTGTAATGATAAAAAAAAAAGTGGTTTTTTTTAAAGTTACTTTGATATAGCCAGTTGGTCACTATTAACTTAGTGTCACTGGGACACTGCAGCCTACCTGTGCCTAAGGGACTACAGAAAGTGCCTTACAGCCACAGTTAAAAAAAAAAAACCAACAACTTTAAGAAAAACATGAACAGGCAGCTCAGGTAACAGATTCCTTTTGCTATTCCTCTGTGAGCAATCCTGAAATTACCAGTACAGCCAAGGTGAGTGGCACTGACCAAGCTGCTGATTTTAACTTTTGCTGGGAAGTTCAACACAGCTGAAAGGCTGAAGTTCCCAGCCCCTGCAGGCTTACAGTGGGTGTAAATTTGTCTTCATGTTTATAGAGATGTGGTCAGACTGAAGGAGGAGAAAAGAAACCCTGCATCATATTGCCCAGCTACTGATTCACAAAGAGAAGAGGTCACAGTTACATTGGAGAGCAGCTGAACATGCTTGCAGCCTAGCAACCCTTTAAAGGCTTGGTAGGGCCCTGACCACTACCTATCTAAGCACAGCAGCAAGAATGGAAAGACTGTTATTTCCCAAAAACTAAGGTAAGATCTTTTAAATGTAGTTCTAAGCAGACCAAAAAAAAAAAAAACCAACCAAAAACCACTGACCTGAAAACAAAACAAAGTTCACACTGTTTGATCTCATTTTTATTCTGTGATCTTTTGGGCACAAAATCTGGATCTGATAACTCAGTCAAGAGGGTTTCCACTTCCTCTAAAATATAGCTGCCTGTAAATGCAACTGTAATTTGTTCTGTAGTTGTATTAGAATAAATACAACAGATTCCAATTCAGCAGACATCTAAAAATGATGGGGTCATCAGCAAGCACACAGCAAGGCTTTATGAGGTCAAGCAAAGACTATCACCAAAGAGCAGAGAGCACTGCATCTACAGCAACAAAATCAAAACACTGAATGAGCCTGTTGAAGTTTGTAAATGGCACAGTTCTGAACATCCCTATTATGCATCTTCCAGATTGTGTCAGGGGGAAAAATTCTTACACCATGAAATTGTGCAGAAGTCCCAATGACCTTTACAGAGGACAGATTTCAAACTTACTAAGCAGTAGGTCCTTAAAAAAACCCAAACATTTCAGACAGAAAAGTAACCATTTCTTATCTGACACTGTTCATATTTCCAGCAACACCCACCTTTTCCATTATGCAGTAAAGAGCTACATCCTGAAAATCAGTGGATGGTGCATGTGAAAAGCAAACAGAGAGATCTCTCCAAATCCCAATATCCAAGAGGCATGCTAACACACCAGCTTAACAGAATGAAATAAAGCATTAAAGCAAGCTTTTACCAAAGGAAAATAATATAGATATAAATATATAAATCAGCATTATCCAAGTCAAAGAGCTGAGAAGCAAGATGTAGTGAAACACTGAAGAAGTTTTCATTTCCAGTACACAGAGGAGACTGGGACTTTTAGAAAGCTAGGCCACTAAAGTAGACAGCCAGGCTTCCTCTGAAATTGGTGAAGAGGTTGAATCTCCAGTCCTAGAAGTGGCCAAGAGTCCCTCTGATGATGACTATCTGTGTTTACTTTTGAGAAAATTAGACCATTAGATTGAACTAAAGAGCAACATTTTTGATCGTTTCAGTCAGGACAAATGAATTTGACTGATGAGCCACAGATGATAATGCTATCCACAGGAAAGCCATGGGGAAAACAGAGAAAGCACAACAAGAGCAGAATTAACAGCACATCAAGCAATAATCAGACTTCAGATCAGGATCAGCAAACAGCAGTGAACACCTTTTGAAACAAGCTTTCAAAACACAGAGCTGCAGCCTCTTGTGAACAGGCTGTATCTCTGTTTAACAATCCCAAGATTGCTTCTTTTCCCCTCAGCACTTGCATTTTGCAATTGATTTAATAAACAAAGTGTGTTGGTGATGTGCCCTGAGGTTTCAAGCTGGGTCCTGATGCAAATGCACAACCTGATTCAAAAACACTGAAATATAACCAGAAGAATATAGAAGTCTGCTCATGGCTCAATAGTCCCTGCTCCAAACCGAGCCCAATTGAGCGAGACCAGACTTAAAACTGACCTCATGAGAATTGCCCCATTTCTCACTCTACAGAACTCCAGTCCTAAAAATATACTTTCATTTCTAGCCATATGAAGCAAATGTATGCAAGCCACTAAGAAACAGAATAATCCCTGCTAGAGGAAGAACCGTATGTTTTGGCACATAAAGGCAGGATGGAACACAGAGCTGCTGGATTCATCAGTAAAGCTGTAAAATGCAAGATACAAAAATCAAGATACTACATTTTCAAGAAATACATATTTAGGTTTAATTAGATTAGGCAGTAAGTACTTGTAAGAATAATCCCCATGATGGTGTTACTCATAAGAATAAGGAAGTTGCAATTTTGACTGTTTGCAAACCGGTACATCCTTAAGCAGCCCTTTGGGCAGGGGAGGGTCTCTCTCACTGCCTTTGGCAGACATCACATACTTCAGACCTCTCTGCCTATTTTGTAGAACCCACATAGTCTGGTGAATTATCATTTCATTGTTGTGAAATGTCTTACTGACATTTCCAAGCAACTACTATAGACCAATGCTGATGCCAGTGCCTCTGCGGGAGTTAAAAACAAATGAACAAAAATCCCACAAAACTGGAAAGCAACGTTTTGTGAGAAAAGCTCTGTGATATTCTTGAACCCAGTACCATTCTCCCATGCCTTGTACCTTATAAGGAGTGCTGTGCTGAGGACTGTTAAATAGATAATGTAGAAATATGGTTAAAAATCAGCAGAATTAGAACCAAATGTGTCCAGATAGAAATAATTTCTGTTCCTTTCTTTGGTTATTTAATGTTCCTGCCTCATGCTCAAGTCCCTCGATGTAATTATGCTTCACCTTTAATATTCACAGTTTGCAAAAGATGTGAAGCCAAGTGCTTGTAACAAATTGCTTCCAACCAGTGCGCGGGCAATGTACTGACACAGCCATGCTGAAGCAGGTGGTCATATCTGAAGCTGTAGGGGGTTAAACAGTAAAGTTTGTCCAGCCACCATCAATAGCTGTTAGCAATAAGGGCTTGACCAGCAGTCAGTCTCAAACCCTTCCAAATCTCTTGGACAACCACCCTTGTCAACTGAGTGATCAAAAAACCTATGATGGGCATGGGGTGGGAATGCACAATCACGCAACTTGCCTTTCCAGCACGATAGTAGGGTCTCCTCCTGTGGAGGATTCCCAATACCTAGAAAGCTAGAAAGATGAGGTAGTTCTTGATGATCCTGGGTGTGATTTCCAAGGTAATGGCCCTCTAAAACCTTTTGTACTCAGGAGAAGCGGTTAACTACAACTTCTTGGACTGAGCATGGGATTAACAGCAATCTTTATTCTCTGCCCCATCCTTTTCTTGTGTTACTTCAATGACACTTTTTAAGTTAAGAGCTCCTTTTTCTTAACAGATGTAAGTCTAAAAAGACTATAAGAATCCACTGGTTTTTGGTTTGTTTTTTTTACATAGAAATACAGGGTCTGCACAAAGAAGTAAAAAAAACAAATGAAAGGAAGGAAGATGAAAGAAAAGAAGAAAGGAAGGAAAAAGGAAAGTCAGCAGGTCCAAACCCCCAAACCTGACACCAGGGGCACTGACTCCACTTGCCACAGAACCTAAGGACAGGTATAATTCTCCTTACTTATAGGAAAAAGCGGAGCTTTGTCTCATGCACTCTCTCACACATCTATTCTTCTAATGCTCTCAGAGACTTCTCTTTTTAGCCAGGTATCCTTGCAATAAATTTCTTTAAACTGCAACTGGACAATCTTCCAGATTCTGAGGGAGCCCTTTGTCAGATGAATTCCTGGGGGTGTAATGCCTATTTGATCAAACTGAGCTGCTGAAATAACAAATGACCGACTAAAGATACAATTCTTTCCTCATACCAGAAATCCATGTTTTACCAACAGCCATTTTCCAGGAACCCTGTAACAAAGTATGTATGCTTGTACATTGTATCTTCCCCTATCTCATTTTCTGTCAAATAAGACTCTGAATTTGTAAATATAATAATCTGTGTGTTTCACTGTGAATTGGGACCTTGCCTCACATATCCCAAATGTGTAGGCAACATTTGAACTAGTTTCTCTAACTTAGTTTTGGTTTTTGCACTCTATTTGCATGTAGATCTAAATCTTAGTCACTTGCAAAAGCCCTACAGGTAACAATTAATTAATACAAATTGCATGAATGTGAAGTGTGCAGGGTCAGGTAGTTACCAAATGGTAATAAAAAGATTTGGAATTACAGTTTGGGGCATTTGTGTCACAGCATTTAGCTCCTTCCTGTCTGAGCAAACCGGTTGATGCTCTTCAGCAATAAAAAATGCTTCTGGTGATGACGAACTAGTTTCTCACACTTTTATTCTGTGGTAGCTTGATTCATATTTAATACAGGACTTGTGCCATTCAGCTGCTAAGTGTCCCCACAACAACATAATTTAGCTTTGCTCTCTGACAGAATCAGAGATTAAAAACAAACAAACAAACCAAAATACTTTCTGAATTTCTCCTCTTAATTGTTCTTATCCTGATTTATCTCTTGAGCAGCTACACCTTTCAAATCCCACACATGTTCAAGCCTCCTTGTGACCTTCTAAGACGAGCAAGAGTCACCATTAGGATAAGCATAAGGAATTTGCAGCCACCACTCTTGTGGCCCTTCAAATGCCTCCAGGGGTATGAGCATACTGTCAATCATTCTTAAATAAAACTTACTTACCATTCTTTTGCCAAAATCTTGGCATGGGCTGCTAATAGAACTTCCTTTTAGTGGGACCATCCCTTTGGGGCTGTTGTCAGCCTTCCGCTTGTAGAATTCAATTCCATCTTCTAACAGCACGACCCACATCGGCTTCCAGGTATTAAACATGCTGCCCTGCATCAATAATCACTTTACATATTATGTTCAATAAATCACTCTTCACATGATACCCACTGAGATAAAACTTTCCAGGGAGTGTCCAACTGACATTTAAATAACTACAGTTAATGTCTCAAGGGGAATATACCACAACCACACCCATCTTACTATGCAGTTAAACACTGTTAATCTCCTGACCACCATTAATTTCCCCTCGTAGTCACCCCAGCCATGAGGTTTTTTCCAAAATTGCATTGCCTACCCCAGCAGATGTTTCTTTTCAGTATCAGTTAGGACTAACCACTGCCTTCAAGATGACAGAGAGGCAGTATTATGAATAATCCTCAAATTTTCTGGACGTGATCTGGCACATTAGGACTGCCTCGTTAACTTGAGCATCCTGTGCTGTATGCAGGACTTGATGCTACAATACAGACAATCATCGTGGCTTGGCTGGCTGATCAGAAAGCACAATTCTCAGAGGGTTTCTAGACATATAAGAACAGACTGTAAGAGTAATGAATAGTTTAACAGCCTGAGACTGAAGATCTCCAACTGTTGTGGTAAGGAATTGAGATGCTTCATTTAATTTTTTTTTTAAAGCTTTTACTTCCTATTCCTGAAACACAGCTGTTAGATGCAAAAAATTGAGATAAAAACAGAGCTGGATCCTACAGGTAGTGAAACCACACATCAAAACTCTTGGGGACTTAGAGCAGAACAACCTGTTTCTCAGCATTGAGCACATTTTAACTGCTAGAATTACTGTTACACTCTAGCTAGATGACCTCTGGTCCTGCCTGCAACCAGCTTCAAAAGCAGTCACAGTCCCAGATGCCCAAGTGACTTACTGCTCAGCCAAATGAACATTTAGATATGCTGAATACCAACAGTTCCTCTGAAGAGTTACCAAAGCACAAGCAACATTTGTGGGCTCCAAATCAGAGGCCACCCTTCAAAAATATTGGTTTCCCTTGCTCACTCTTTTACAAAAAGAGACCTAAATTTATCCTCCAACTCCTTCCACAGCAGCCCTGTCCTCTTTACACCATGGTGGCTGAGTAGTGCTAAAGCTGCAGCCAGAAGCCTGTGTTGTGCAAGTGGATTGTTTTGATTTGTTAAAGCTGAGACAGGCAGAGTCAGTTACATTGGTAGTTTGCATTTCTGCAAAAGTGAATGGGACAGAAACACAATGAGTCTTGGAGGTTTTTTTTATTCCCCAAAGGAACCCTTTGCCTATCACAGCCTTTTTTGCTGTCTTACTTTCCAAGAAAGGCCTTTTGCACTCTGAATCAGAGCTTAGGTTCATGTTCAATTACAGGATGGGAAAGTAAAAGTGTCAGCTGATATCCTATTAAGAGTAGGACCTGCTTCCAGCCTCTGCAGCCCTCATTGGAAGCAGGACGTGAATGCTACCTTTCAAAAGAAAATCACTGCCTGGGGGTTCTCTGGAAACACAGCTAAGCAGGGAACTGCAATAAAAGAGTCTCCCCTGAGTACCACACATGGGTTAACTGCTGTTTTCTTCCCTTTTTTTTTTTTTTTTTAATAAGCCATAAGAATTTACCATTTTTTGAGAGCACAAAGGGACCCACTGATTTATTTTCTACTAATAAATCAATTAAAATTATGAACCAAGAAGAACTGTTGCAATTTCCTTCTCTTTGTGGGGTTCTCACAGGATACAATACTTCTGCTTACAGGCAAGTCCAGTACTTCCCGAAGACCAGACTCTGACATGCTCTGAGCAGCATCAGGCTGGTGGTCTCAGATCCACAGCATCATCAAACCCAAACGTGGTCACATTGTTCTGACCTAAAACATCCCATGAAAGACACGCAGGAAGGATGGTGGATTTCATTTTCCTGAACTAAAAATCAAATTGTCACACCTATTCCAAAGACTGCAGATACAGACGGGGGTTCCTTGAATTCCTCTCTGAAACCATTAAATGCTTTTGAAACACTCACAACATCCCTTTGATAGAACAACATTTTTGTAACTTTTGTCACACTGCAGGATTAGAAAATTAGCTGTTTCTTATGCTCAGAAAATGGCACGTGGTCCTCAGAATATACAGAGGTTTAAGCTGACCTAAATCAACACGGAAGTCTGAACTCATATTTACTGGAGGTCACATCGTCCCAGCTAAAGCACTGACCCTCCAGGCACAGCATTGCTCCCCAACCTGATGTAAATATCCAGAGGAGAAAGTCAGTGACAAATGGCCTTCACTCTCTGCAGAGAGCTGTGGCTGCATGGATGACTCCTTCAGGAGGTCAAATCCTTGATTTCCTTTCACTCCACAGGCATTAAAGAGAGGAGAAGAGTACATCATTAGCAGGCAAGATTAATCAGGAGCATGCTCATCCTCATGGGAAGCTCTGGTTGTGGAGTACACAGCAGCCTCACTGATGTATCAAACAGCTGGTACCTGTCCAAGATGTATCCTCCTCTCCTTTTGCTCACCAGCCCTTCCTCTAGCACACTGCTGCTCCTCATCACCAGTATAAGCTCGCTTCTGTAAAGCCAGAGCCACCTACTAGGCTGTTCTAGGAAACGGGCTCAATTTCCACTTCTCTGTTACCGTTGCAACTGCATCCAGCAGCAACTTCAGTAGTACCTCCACAGAGAGACATTTTGGAGACCCACCACCCACAGGAATGTGAGGGACTGACACTGGCACATCTGTATGCATCTTTTCCTCAGCATACCCAGCCAGGATTATCCCAGTGTCTAAATTTCCATACCTCCTGCCCATGGAGAAATCTAGATCACAAGCCACTTGCTCTATATAGCAGGCCATTAGAACTTGAGATCTGCAATGTGCACAGCACAAACTGGGCTCTCTCCTTATTCATGACAGCATCACTGCAGCTTTGCCATTACTTTATAAACTTAATTCCTCTCAGTGCCAGTGTATATAAAACTGAGAAGTGGCCTCAGTCCCAGATTAGAGATCCCTCAAGCCATGAGTGAAATTCTTGCTTTGATGACCAGAGACACTGCAGGAGAAAGCTACTCTCTTCCTCCTGGACAGACACTGTTTAGTTAGGCTGCTTTAAGCCAGGCTGATCTCACTACGGATTTAAATGAATATTAAGGCCTTATACTACAGGCTCTGTCACAAAAGACTCTAGAGCAGAGGTTGCTGTGGGGCAGCAACCGCCCTCCCAAGAAGGAAGGTGCCTGTGGTGCCACACGCTTTCTCTGGCCCAAGATGATTTCACCTCTTTAATGTCACTATGCTTCCTGGACATTTAACTCTGGGACTAAATGCAGTCGAGTAAGTCGTGGCCATTTCAAGGTAACAAGCTCTTACCTGCTTTGCCAAGTTTCCACTAAGGGCATTAGGTTATTTAATAAACATGCAAATCTTTTGATCCTAAAGTACATCTGAGATACGTGCAAAATGCCTTCTGTAGCACTCTGACAAGATGTAACAGCTAGCAGGGATTTCTGTAATCACTGAACACCACACTCATTTACTGCTCAAGGAATTCTGTTCATTCGCCTTTTATTTTTGGAAAAAACGATCTTTTTTAAAAAAACTGAGACCAAAATATATTTCCCTGCACCTTCCCACCCCGTTCAGAGTTAGCTTCCTCCTCCACTCAAGTCCAAAGTTGCTCACTTACCTTCTTAACCAAGTAGCCCTCCCTTATGCGCATTGGTTCTCTCTCCATGTCTTGGGCAATCCTGCTCTCAGGTCTATCAGCGCTGGCAGTTAAGTTCCTCTGGCAGCAAAGCCCGTGGGCTGGCGTCTTTACAGTACAGCTGTGTCACTTACACAAGTTCCTCTGCCTGCTAATCACATGAAAACAAGTCCATTTCCTCTTACAGAGTGAGAGATAGGGAAATGCAGAAGCATATGTGTATTTATAGCTTGCCCCTGACAGAACAGGCAACAGCCTGAAAAAATACTCAACTATATCAAATAAGGCCAGTCTTGATGACAAAGGGAAATTAAATAAGCACTTTATTGCCCAATCCCAAGAAATCAGGCCCATTCTGCAAATACATGAAGGCTAGCAAAACAACAAACAGGGTGGTGTAGTATGCTGCTGCCTGCTGCACACCAGAAGGATCTCAGAGGCACATTTCCAGCTCACCAGTTCTGTCACTTCATCCCATCTCCAAAATCTGACTACCAGTGGGTGAGCACGTAGGTCTGGCAGCAAGCTGGAGGGCCCTCACTTGATTAGTGACGATGCGCCCTCTGCTGATACAAGAAATTGGTTTATCAGACTTGAGCAGGTCTTGGAGTTTGATGCTGAGGCCTCTCGAAGAGGTGACCTGTCAAATAAGCATAAATGGATTAGACCAGTGAATTACATAAAGCACCACAGAACATCACCTTCTACAAGCATCTTTTACTTGCTGCAGAGCTCATTTGACGAAAGATAAGGCAAAACCATAATACCAGAGTTACAATCCCTCTTCCCCATACAGAATGAAGAGTGTGGCATATGGGAGGCAATATGGAGGCTGCTGCAAACTACTCTCCCATTCACAAGACTCCAAATCACTTTTACAGCTGAACCAATTCAGATAAGGGTTGAACCCAGGGTTACTCCATCTGTCATCTCCACAGCTTGTAAAGATCCCCAAACAGGGACTTCTTCACACAGACAGAAATTCCTGCTCTCCGTTTGACTCTTTGGTTGTCTCAGCCTTTACTCAGAAGCACACAGAAGTCTGGCAAGGTCTGTGATAGAGGATCAGAAGGTAAGACATTTTCCCCAGTCATTCCTCACTGATGTCTATTTAGTGGATCCCCACAGATGAGACTCCGCTCTTTCCTTAGTAAAGCACCAGTGCAGATAAACATCCCAACAGCTGAATGTTTCTCTTTATTGTCTGAATTAAGATTTCTCCTTTCCAGACCTTTCTTGGCTGGCTACTGCTTAAATGACCCCTCCAGTCTCTTCTTCAAGCAAAGCACCTGCCTGTACCTACAATCTCAGTCTATATACTTTGCAGTGCATTCTGCCCAAAGCGCACCCTTTTGTGACAATTTTAGGTATTATTTGGTTGTTTGGGTTTTATTTCTAGAACCTACAGAGCCTCAGCACATTGTTCCTTTGCTCATGTAAATCATGCAATTGTGAGCATCTATTAAAGGCTCTAGATGCTGCCCAAGCCAATCATCCGTGAGGCAGTTTGCAAATCAAAGATTCAATAGATGCCTTCCAATTCTCTGGCTGTCAAGTGTACTTAACAACAGCCTACAGATTCTAAAATTTATTAGAGACAGAGACTCACATACAGCTAAAAAAAACTTCATGCTTTTTTGGAAACTGAGCTAAAAGTAAAAAATGATCACTAAAAAGAAATCAAAAAAACCCCTTTGTGTTACATTTACAGTAAAGAATCTGCCCACCAGTCCCAGGGCCTGGAATGAATTGCAGAAGCATTCCAGAGTTGAGATGACCTAACTGAATTTCTGAGTTATATTTCTTTGAAGGCTTCTTTCATTTCCTATAAGTTTTACAAATATGTTTGATATACTCAGGAGCTTGTAGACTCCCCTTGTATAATGTCTTTTTTGGTCAGTAATTCCTTTTACTTTAAGAAGGTGAAAACTTCCTTCTCTTCCATTCAATTGCAGTGGTTCCATCTTTTGGAAGAGGTACATATTTGGGGTTTTTTTGTCTCTCATTTGATGACCCAAAACCAGACGGTGACAACTTAAATACCTTTCACTGTATAGCTGGAAGCCGAACTACCCCTTTATTAGCTACCTTGAGGCCACAATGCACCAGACCCTGGAGTGAACTTTAAGAGACCAACAACTCAACTGTGTCACCTTGTTGCCTCTCAGACCTGAGGAGAGGAGACCCCTTCCCCAGATGGAAGGGTTTATGGGGAACAAGGACAAAAGAATCTGCCAGCATTTTCCTCCCTGCAGGCAGCCTTTCCACAGCTTTTCCTGCTCACCTGCTCCTGCTGGTTCAGTGTTTGTGCTGAGTCAGGATGACAGGGCTCTGCTAAACTGATGATATGAAATGTCTAGGGACGGATCCTCTTCAACAGAGCATCTGTATGACCTTATACTAAAAATGGTTCAATGTGAACAGAAAAAGATGCTGACTCCACAATTTTGCAAAAGCTCAGTTTCTCATCTACCTCCACGAAAAGCTCTTGGAGGTATGAAATGCAATTCCAGATACAGGGGCACCAAGCCAATGACTCCAGAATTGACCATTAGCTATTTAAGCAGCTCAGTGTCAAAGCATAAAATTACATCCATCCAGTACTAGCTGGAAGAAACCACCTCTATAAACACTTTTCTCTACATTGTTTCTACTACATCTTCAAAGCTCACCTATTCCTTTTGCCCTTTCTACTGCAGGTATCTGGAACAATCCTTTTCTTTTAACACTGAGGCTTGGTTTCATTTATCACACATCAGCACAGCACTTCATCCTGCCCCAGGGCAGAAATGTGCTGATCAGCCACATCATTCATGTTCACAAAATGGTCCTTGACCACAGAATGGCCATGGTGGGTGTGCAGGACAGCCTGGACTGCTGATGCCCATCATCTTTGTACAGCCATTCTGAAAAGAACAGCACTGGGCATAAGCACTGCAGTGCCCAACATACCAGTGCTGTTTAGTATCTTCAGTACTCTTTAGTATCTTCCTCAGTGACAGACAATGGGATCAAGTGCAGTCTAGGTAAGTTTGCAGATGACACCAAGCTCAGTGGTGTGGTTGACGTGCCTAAGAGATGAGATGCCATGCAGAGGGACCTGGACAAGCTTGAGAAGTGGGCCTGTGTGGACTTCATGAGGTTCAACAAGGCCAAGTGCAAGGTCCTGCACGTGGATCAGGGCAAGCTCCAGTACTGACACAAGCTGGGGATGAAGGGATTGAGAACAGCCCTGCAAAGGAGATGCTGGTAGATGAAAAGATGGACATGAGCTGGCAATGTGCCCTCACAGCAGAAGGCCAGTCACATCCTGGGCTACATCAAAAGCAGCATGGCCAGCAGGTAGGGGGACGTGACTCTTATTTTACTCCGCTCCGGTGAGAGCTCACCCGGAGTGCTATATTCAGCTCTGGAGCCCTCAGCACAAAGACATGGACCTGTTGGAGTGGGTGAGGAAAGACAGAGTTGGAATTGTTCAGCCTGGAGAAGGCTCCAGGGAGACCTTATAGAGGCCTTGCAGTACTCGAAGGCACCTATAAGAAAGATGAGGACAATTTTTTTAACAGGGTCTGTTGCAGCAGAACAAGGGGTGATGGTTTTAAACTAAAAGAGAATAGATTTAGGCTAGGTACAGGGAAGACATCTTTTTACACTGTGGGTGGTGAAACACTGGCCCAGGTTGCCCAGAGAGATGGTAAATGCTCCATCCCTGGAAACATTCAAGGTCAGGTTGGACAGGGCTCTGAGAAACTCAATCTAGTTCTAGATGTCCCTGCTTACTGTAGGGGGGGGGTTGGACTAGATGACCTTTCAAGGTCCCTTCCAACCCCAACCATTCTATGATGATAAGAGAGGACAAGCTGTCTATCTTCTAGCTCTCCAGAGGAGAGGATAGAGCTTTGTCTGTCAGAAAGTAACCTGCATTGTGGAAACCTGTTATAACTGTTCTTATTTCTGACCAAAGTGGGTAAAGATGCGTGATGCTGGATTAGCAACATTTGTCACAATAGCACGATCTGCAACAGAGCTGAATATCTTAGCTCAGTTTACTGGCGAGTGATCTGTTCTTCTACAGGAGATTTGCTGTTGGTTTTCCTCAGAAAATTCTGAGGTTTTCTACTTGAGGCTCCACTCCCGCAACTACTTAAAAAAAAAAATAATTCTGGATCAACCACATTTATCTGAGCAAGGGATCTAGCTGTGAGACTGATGGGCATTTATAGCCAAAATTGGAACCGTATCTTTGCAAATAAATGTGTTAGCTGCAAGGAAGACAGGAGGTTTCTCAGCTTGTTGCATCAGCTTCCCTGCTCTCTCTACTAGCCCTCACATAGCTGCTCTTAAACCATGTTAGCTGTACTGTAAATGCCATCAGCTTGCTCCATCTGTGACTGGACCACGTGAGGTCACCATAAATATCCATCTCTCCATCAAATCACACCACATTTCCAGGAGAAATTAAATCAAATGCTGTATGTTCAGAATTTTTATCTACGGAGAAAAAATAATACATGGAAGGGTCTAGAAAAATCATACTCAGTTTGGCTTATAATTCAGTAAAACTCTCACTTCTGCACAGAGGCAGAGGTCTGGAGGGAATTACAGTATTAAAATGAGAGCAGGCGGGTGCAAGTCTCAGCACAATTCACTTCATATGGAATCACACAGTGTTATTTTTAGCAAATGAGAGATTGTGGCTTTGCATCCACTTCTCAAAAAGAAACCCCAAAACTGGAACATTTCCAAATTTAGCACTGTGTTAAGAAAGGAACTGCAGAGAGGCAAGCATGAAAAGACTATTATAGGTATTGTCCACGTCACCCTGGAACATAAAGGCTGTAGGTTGGCCGTCATAAATGAACCATCTTGTTCTGACCTCAAGGCACATTTGATATGTTTAATTATTGTGGAGCTGTGCAGCAGGATTAGTGCACTAAGTGGGAAGCCCTGCATACATGGCAATACTGAAAAGCTTATGCAGTTGACATAGTATGCATAGAGAAATCATATGGATTGGATGCAGTTGAGAGACCATATGGAATTCTCTAGAATGTTTTCTAGACAAATTAGGCCAGCACAAAATATAGGCTATGGCCTATCTGCATATTAGTTCTGACTTTTCAGTGGATGCCCCCAAGCTCACCAGTGATGTACTCACCTCTCCCCTACAGTAATTCCCCATCAGTGATATGTGCAGGTGATGTATGCACAGAAGGGACAGGTCTTGGCATAAGAGAGAGGTCTTGGAGAATGATGCTGCAGTGTCAGAAGACTTTCCTAGGTCTGGGAATTAAAAAAAGAAGAGATGAGAATAGCTGATGATACTGACTGCAGCTCACTCGAGGGAGCTCACCACTCCAAAAATTATGGATTGGGCAGGCACAGGGGAGTCCTGCAATGCTCAACATACCATGCAGCCTCCACACAGACAACAGGCTGGGAAGTTTTAAGTCCCAGGAGAGCAAAAGGTAGATTTGAAGAACTAGGGAGAAAAAAAAAAAAAAGAAAAAACCCACCAACTTACAAAAAAAGGCAGTTTTGCACTTTACGAAGATGTTAAAGATTCCAACCCCTCAAACGTAGCTGTGGAGAATAGAGGAACAGACAAATTTATCTCCTTGTTCCCGGAACTTAATTACTGCTGTGGTTTAGAAGAAATAAGACCTCATCCTAAGTCTATGATGATCTATTTAGATTTGAATGTTGCAAACACTGGCACATTTTCCCTGTGCTCCTAGCAAAAACACACTGCTTCCTTCTTCCAGCAGGTATTTTGCTCCCTAAAAAATATCAAACAATTAATATCGGGTAACCATGCAGCAGCCTGGGGGGCTGAGAACCACAGAAAATCTCTGTGGGGACTGGAAGGGCATGGGTTCCTCTAACCATGGCCCATCCCACTACCCTCAGTGAAGGAGCAGCCCACAGCATCAGGTGCCTCCACAGGTAAGGACTGAGGTCAAACCAGGTAGTCAGCCTGCAGGTCAAGAACAGCAGCATTCATAGGTAGATACATCCATGGGTAGCAGAGCTGGAGGCCAGCTCTCCTAAGTGTAACCCAGGAAGGGAGAGAAGCCTCAGGGGCTGAGATGAAATAGGGCCCATGGGCAGAGGTGTGGGTGGAGGTTCCAGGTAAGGCTGCTCAGGACCATTAAGGTGTGCAGCATCAAAACTAACCCCCCAGAAAGACTTAGCAAAGACAACCCCTCCCACTGGTCTACAATGATAAAGAGCATCTGGTAGGAGCAGATAAGTAAATACACTAACACACTAAGTTATCAGATCAATAAAAAGAAAGGTAATGCCTACATTAAAAATTCCTGCTCCATAAAAAAAAAAAAAAAAAAAAAATTCCTTCTTCTTCTACTCTCACCATGTTCCATTTTCACATGGTATAACAGTTACTCAGCCCATGCCTACAGGATCCATAATATGATGCTTTTTTAGTTCTCTGTCATGTTTGCCACTTTTTGCCATAGTGGTCTGGAATAAAGTCACAGCCTGAGCTGCATCCAGAGAAAGATGAGCAATCAGGCAGCAATAATAAGGGAAAAAACCCACTCGTTATAGATCTGACCTCTCATGTACTTGGGAATCTAATTGCAATCAATGTCTTCTGCTCCACACAATTTACTACAACATGATATGTCTGGCCCATGAGGCAAGTAAAACTGATCCCTGGCAATGGCCATTATTCTTCACACACCACTTTAAGTGATACTATCAGATTCCCCATGTGAAAGGCCTCTGTGATTTCGTACTGAATTACATTTAAACTCACAGGAGTGGGAACTGCTGCAAGCAAAACTTTCAACAAGCCACAAAGTACGGCAGTTTCAGTAGAATGTAATGAAAAATGAGAATTCTCCTTCAATGAGCAAAAAAGACCGGGAGAAATGCACGTGATCTTTTTTAGAACCATACTGTTATGAGATCTGTCTATATATAGCAGCTGCTTCCACTCTGAAAACTGGCACATACCACTTGATTGTCCGATAACTTCCAAGACCTCTCATCGTTAACCTCAACAATGGTTGGAGGGATTCATTTTACATAACTTGGAGTTTGGTAGACTGCTTTTGAGGACCTTTAAAGACAGCAAAGATCTTTGCAACAATTAGTGGAGTTCAGTGTATGATTCATGAACAAATGTTGGCCCTCACCGTGGAATGAGTCACTCTTGCAACTTACTACTTGATTAGATGTGACTACTCTTTGATGAGGACAATACAGAAAGATTAAGTGACTCACCAAGCCCAAAAGATTCTCCTCATACATTAACGTTGCTAATGTCCCTACGTCATCACACACAGGGAAATGTTGGGGTTTATACAGCATTTGTTTCACTCGTGACTGTTCAGTGAGAGAAGCAATGACTGAACTGAGTAACAACTTCCCTATAGGTGAGTTCCTTATGCCAGTGACTGCAATTGAATGTTAATCACAGAACTCATCACATACAGATTTCCAAGAGGCAGGGATCATACCCTGCCCTTATCTTTGTGGAAATGTGGCTGGCTGGACACATTATGAAAGCTATTCTTAGCTGGATACTTAATCAAGGCAAATACAGTAGGATATTCTCATTTTTCTTTGCAGTGTTGAAGTTTTCAGCACAATGTATTCTTTTTTCTTAATATTCACCATAAAATTAATTCAGTCATTAATTTGCATACACAAAGAAATGCAGCTAAGCATTCTGTTTGGCTCAGCAATAGTACATTTCACCACCACGTGTACATCCCAGCTTCAGAAAAACAAAAAAAAAAAAGGTCAGGTCCAGTGTAACATGCAGCTGTGAAATTCTCCTAACAAAATTATTAACTCTGCCATAATGTCCAATGAAACAAAAAAAGTATTTGTGGCCCAAGCCATAAGAATGTTGCAGATTTAACATCAAACAAGAACAAAGGCAAAAGAATAGAAAGGATGCACAAACCTGCTCCTGGGCTAAAAACAATCTCTAACTATCAGGTATGGGAATGGGACCAGCGGAGAGTTGAATTATGAAACGATTTACAGTTTCAAAGATCTTTCTCCTTGAAGAGAGGATACTAGCCCTAGGTAGAGCAGTATTAAAGAAATGAGATTCTGATCTAATACTGCAATTACAGTGAGATCTTTTCCTATTAAAATAAGATGATAATAAAGTAATTAAAGAAATCCCAACAGAAACCCTGAAACAAAAATTGACGTTGACTGTTGACTTCAGGGAGCAAGAAACAGTCCCTCGGTCTACGCGCGGTGACACACAAAAACCTCCTGCCATAGAGAGAGTGCGCCAAAAACCCACGTCCTTTCTCTTCGCCTTTCCTTCCCTCTCAGGCAGCGCTGGCTGCTGCGTGGCTTCAACCCCCCGCGCCAAAGGGCACGATCGGCTCGCGGTGAGGAGGGGGATGTGGAGTGGGGGTCCCCTCCGAGGAGCTCCCCGCGGAGCGCTGCCCGCTGCCGGAGGAGCCCCGCGGAGCGCTCCCCGCCCTCGCCGCTGTCCATTCCCGTGGTGCTGAACGGCGGAGGCCGCCTAGCCCGGGCTCCCTGTGCTTCACTCCGGGACGAATGGAGGGATTAAGGCTGCCGTAATCGGGGCCGGATTAACTCCTTGGAAATCGGCCACAATCTGAGCAGCTGCAAACGGCCCCCAACCCGGGAGATTGGGGGGGGGGGGGAGGCAGGAGGGGGAGGGTG